>MU779948.1:15948-57419 GCA_026770625.1 Nicotiana glauca | reverse complement strand
CAAAAGGTGTTTTAAATTAATTATATGACTAGTTCTTGAGATTATTGAGTAAGGAAAACATGGGGTAACACGTGGGGTAGGAAAGACACCCAGGTCCGCCTGGTTGGGGCTTCCCGGTCGGGCGCCGGTCATGTCCCTCGAGTTTGGGGTGTGACAGTGAGAGCATTTGATTCACGAAGGAAAGGCAAGTCTTGACCTCTGTATAGAGTAATTTGAGTACGTATGAATATTGCACGACACGTGAGAATCGACTCTTGAGGCAAAGATAGGACACTACTAGACGTAACTTTGGTGATTTGTTATTGGTGTGATACGTTACGGGAAAAATTTAGTGAAGGTACCTTTATAGAGTATGGTGGATTGCTCGAGGACTAGTAATGATTTAAGTGTGGGGTGTTGATAAAAAGCTAGATTCATGTAGTTTGGCGACTATTTATGCCCAAACTTAGCTAAATGACGATAAATTAGCTCTAATTGTTAATTTCATGTTTTGCAGGAGCAAGTTGCGCTTATGAGGACTTAGGACAGTGTTTGGAGCTAAATTAAAGCAAGGGAAGCCCCTCGGAGCTGAGTACGTGTGATAGAAGAGATAAAATGCTGAACCATATTAGCGCCGTCTTAGCGCGACCGCGCTAGTCCAGAAAATAGAGGAAGAACACTATACAATATGCGCGGTTCGAGCGTGGTCGTGCTAGTCCAGTCCGGAGCGCATGAGTTCAGGGGTAAACTTGGAAGTTTGGGGGTAATTCCACTTAACCTATAAGAGGCCCAGCTCGCCCAAAGAGACATTATCAAGGTTTTTACAATTTAGTTGAAGGCAAGAAGAGGCAAGAGGCAAGGAGGATAATTCGACATCAAGTTCTACCTTTCTTCCTTTTGTGTTTATCATTCATGTTGAATTTTGCTGCTATTATGAACACGATTATGAGTAGCTAATTATTTTGTCTAGGGTTATGATGGAACCTATTGAGGATGAACTTATTGTTATATTAATATAGTTGCGCGGTTTAATCTCTTTTTGTTCAACTACGTTCTTGTTGTAGTTAATTGATAGGATCCTCAATTAGCTGTGCCTATTTAGTATGTATTACTCAGGAGAGAGTGCATATTTAGGTAATTGTTGAACAACACCACTCCCAAAGTATATGAGGAATCAATAACCGAGGGTTTAAAGGTGGGATTAGGGATAACAAAATCTTGGGTGCGATCTAAAGTGAGTTGTAATAAAAGCTAGCTAGCGTAACTCGGGAGAGTGCATCTAGTAAATTGTCGTAATTACTCGAGAGAGATTTACGGTAGTAAGAGTGCTCATGATCGATAGAGATGATTAGGCAAATCTATGCGAAACATAACAAGAATGGATTCCATCAATAAGGGAAATCACAACCTTAGATCCTTCTCTTATTTGTTAACAACTCAGTCATAGTTAGCTGTTAGTGTACTTAAATTTACTCAGTTCTAGTTAGTGAAAATATCACAAATTATTAGTTCAAATATCCGGGAAGTTGATTACGAAGAATTTAGAGATTCTAACAAAAGTAATTGGTAGGTTAATTCCCTATGTGATTCGTGTGATGACCCAAAAAGTCATAACTTGTTTTAGAAATAAATTCAGTGTTCCAAGGCCTAAAAAACTCCTTTTTACCTCACTTCGATTTGCGTGCGCAGTTCGGGCGCTTAGCTGGGAAGCCATTATATGAAAATCAGTGAAAAAATATTAAATTTTGCCTTTAAAATGAATTTAAGTTGACTTCGATCAACATTTTGAGTAAACGGACCCAAATCTGTGTTCTGATGATCTCGGGAGGTCCGTAAGAAAATATGGGACTTGGGAATATGCCCAAAATTGAATTCCGAGGTCCCTAGCCCGAGAAATGAATTTTTGAAGAAATTTATTTTCTGAAAAATACATGAGTTTTTGAAAATGAAATGTGTTTGAAAGTTGATGGTATCGGGCCCGTATCTTAGTTCCAGAGCCTGATACACATCTTATATATGATTTAAGTTGAGTCTGTAAAATTCGGTAAGAAACGGACTTGAAATGACATGAATCGGACCTCATTTGAGAAAAATTTGTAAATTTGATGTTCTTGAGTGATTTCATAATTTTGGTGCTAAAAATTCATAGTTGTTGGTATTATTTTGGTAATTTAAATTGCATGAGCGAGTTTGTATGATATTTTTGGGTTAGTGTACATGTTTGGTTTGGAGCCCTTAGGGCTTGGGTGAGTTTTGGAAGGCCACAGAGTAGAATCGAACTTCGGAAAATTGCAAGTTCCAACTGTTCTATTGCAAGCCTGCAGGCTTCGCATTTGCGAACCCTGGCTCGCAAATGCAAGTTCGCAAATGCGAAGGCTATGTCGCAAATGCGAAGGCTATGTCGCAAATGAGAAAATAGCCCAGACCATCCTTCCTCGCAAATGTGAGGGATATATCGCAAATGCGATCCTCTAGTTGTAGCCCAGTCGTCGCAAATGCGACAGTTTTTATCGCAAATGCGGCTTCGCATTTGCGAGAGGTCTATCGCAAATGCGAAGGAGACCTAAAAATTGGCTGTGTTGCAAATGCAATATTTTTCTTCACAAATGCGATAATAGCAGAGTCTGGGTTCGCAATTGTAAACCCTGGTCGCAATTGCAACATTAGAGACCTGTAAAATCCATACTTAGACGAATTTTTAACCATTTTTCACATCTTCTCAAAACATAAACACTCTAGGGCGATTTTTCAAAGGCAACTTCTTCTCCAAATTAATTGTAAGTCATTTTAACTAGTTTTCTTCAATTCTTAACATCTTTTAACATGATTTCAACTCAAAATCAATGATTTTCAAGGGGAAAATTGGGTGTTTTGGGTAGAACCTAGGTTTTTCAATTCTTGGGGATTTGGACCTTAATTTTAGATCCAATTTTAAAACAAATTATATATTTGAGTTCGTAAGTGAATGGGTAGTCGGGTTTTGGTTTGAACCTCGGGTATTGACCATGTGGGCCCGGGGTCGATTTTTTTGACTTTTTGGGAAAACTTATTTTCATGCATTAGAATTGTTTATTTAGCATTCATTGATGTAATTAATTAACTTGTGACTAGATACAAGCAAATTGGTGGTGAAATCAAGAGGTAAAACTATAGTTGAGGCTTGAAATATGTACGGGGCATCGAGGTAAGTCTTTGGTCTAACCTTAGCTAGAGGGAATATGAGTTTGGTCTTATATGCTATGTGTTATGTATTAAGTACGATGTATAGGTATGGTGACAAGTATATATACGTTGGTTTCAAGCATGCCCGTGAGTCTTATATTGCGATTAATGTGACTTCATTTATACGATTCATGTTTAAATGTGTTGACTGGTATTGTTGAGCAAGATTGTGGAAAGAATATTGGTATTTGTATATTGAAGAGCGTTGCATCAAGTTGTAAAATGAATTGTGGAAGTGTAATTGGTAATTGAACCTTGTAGGGCATTGGCTCGACTTGTGAACCAAGTTGTAGGGCATTGGCTCAATTCGTGAACCAAGTTGTGAGGTAAATGAGAAAATGAGAAGAGAATTGTGGTATTTATCCCTTGCCAGGACGTGGTGGTTTTAAATGTTGTTCCCTTGCCTGGATGTTGTGGTTTTGCTATTGTTCCCTTGCCAGGATTCTTATTATGATTCATTTATTCCTCGCCCTTATTGTTTGTGTTTGTTGTTTGGGTGAGGAAGAGTGTAAAATACGAAGGGTGATGCCGTGAATTATTTTGGTGAGAGAGTGTTAAAGTACGAAGGGTGATGTCGTATATTATTATCATTATTTGTGAGGAACAGTGTAAAGCACGAAGGGAGATGCCGTACTGCACGATGTACCATTCCATACCGATTATATTGATATTATGGTGAGGACGAGAGTAAAAGCATGAAGGGTGATGCCGTGCATTTTATATTGATTTTTGGTGAGGACGGGAGTAAAAGCACGAAGGGTGATGTCGTGCACTTGTTTGATTTCTGATTCCTGTTGATAATTGAATTGTGGTGTTCCATATATTTAACTACTATTATCCTGTTGCTATTTGGTGTTTCCCCCTCCTATCCTTGATCATATATGTTTTTGCTTTTATTTTTCCGTTGTACATTATTTATCTGCACAGGTTTAATTGGTAGTCTGGTCCTAGCCTTGTCACTACTTCGCCGAGGTTAGGCTAGGCACTTACCAGCACATGTGGTCGGTTGTGCTGATACTACACTCTACACTATTTTGTGTAGATCCCAGTGTTGCAGAAGATTTCGGACCGCAGTGAGGTTTCATATTCTTGCTTATCAGGCGACCCGAGGTAGTCCTGCAGGCGTCCGCAGGCGTTGGCGTCTCCCTCTATCTATTTTCCTACTTCTCTTATGTAGTTCCAGGGACAGTATTTTATTATTTTTTTTAGACCTTTATTTGTAGTACTCTTAGACAGTCTGTGAAGTTTTGACACTAAATCTTGGGTGGTTTTGTTATGGGAGGATGTTAGTAGTACTATTAAACTTGACATTTGTTCTTCTACTTGTTAAATTATATCATTTATTTATTTGTTGTCTTATAACTGTTAGAGAATTTAAAAATGGAGGAAGCAAATAATTCAGTTGGTTGGCTTTCCTAGCTTTCACTAGTAGCCTCCATCACGACTCCCGGGGGTGGAAAATTTGGGTCGTGACAATTTGACTCTGGGCTAAATACTCATATTATATTTTCAACAACCGCTTGTCCTTTTTGTAAGGCATAGTTGGGAGTGATCATTTGTATATTTATTTCAGTTACATTAGGAGAATAAAGTTAGTTCATGATAAAGGAGAATAAACTTTTTCTGAAAACAAATGATAAATTCTTAGTTCATGGACATGCAATGGAAATAAAAGGAATGTAATCCTTATCTAATCATTATTACATCAATATTGGTTTCCTAAAATATTTTACATAGAATAAATAAATAAATAATATTTAGAAAATATCCAAATTTCAAGAATCATTAAGAACTTGAAATAAGAATTTACCACTTCAGTCATTTGTTGATCAATTCTTCATTCCTGAATATGGTTTTCTCCCTACAAAAACAAAAAATAATAATAGAAACGTACATAAAATATATAAAAGTCTCTAGTCAGTTGATAGAAAAATATTAACATATCTAAAAATAAATATAGAAATTAAGATCTTGAAATCACGACTCACCGCCTTTGTCATTTCTTGATCAATGCTTGATTCTTGAATGTTGTTTTCTCCCTACAAAAAACAAAAAAAATGGCAGTCAAATTAAATGTTCATAAAATATATAGAAACCTGAAATCCAATATTGATAGAAAACGATTCACAAACACAACTCTAAAAATAAATTTAGAAATTAAGAACTTGAAATGACAACTCACCGCCTCAGTCAATTCTTGATCAATGCTTGATTCTTGCATGTTGTTTTCTCCCTACAAAAAAATTAGAAATGTACATAAAATATATAAAAGTTTCTAGTCAGTTGATAGAAAAATATTCACATACTATAAAAATAAATTCAGAAATTAAGAACTTGAAATGATAACTCACTGCCTTAGTCATTTCTTGATCAATGTTTGATTCTGAAATGTTGTTTTCTCCTTACAAAAAACAATAAAAAATGGTGGTCAAATCAAATGTTCATAAAATATATAAAAACCTGAAATCCAATATTGATAGAAACGATTCATAAATACAACTCTGAAAATAAATTTAGAAATTAAGAACTGGAAATGACAACTCACCGCCTCAGTCAATTCTTGATCAATGCTTGATTCTTGAATGTTGTTTTCTCCCTACAAAAAAATAGAAACATACATAGAATATATAAAAGTCTCTACTCAGTTGATAGAAAAATATTCACATACTCTGAAAATAAATTCAAAAATTAAGAACTTGAAATGATAACTCACCGCCTAGTCATTTCTTGATCAGTGCTTGATTCTTGAATGTTATTTTCTCCCTACACAAAACAAAAAAAATGGCGGTCAAATCAACTGTTCATGAAATATATAAAAACTTGAAATCTAATATTGATAGAAAGCGATTCACAAACACAACTTTGAAAATAAATTTAGAAATTACGAACTTGAAATGACAACTCACCGCCTCAGTCAATTCTTGAACAATGCTTGATTCTTGAATGTTGTTTTCTCCTACAAAAAAATAGCGGTCAAATTAAATATTTATAAAATATATAAAAATCTCTAAATATTGATAGAAAACTATTCACAAACACAATTCTAAAAATAAAAAAATTAAGAACTTATTTGAGAATTCACCACATCAATCATTTCTTCATCCATGTAATGTTCATGAATGTAGTTTTCTCCCTACAAAATACAAAAAATAGAGCTAAAACTGTCACGACCCAAAATTCACTAAGGATCGTGATTGTACCGGATACCACTGTTAGGCAAGCCAACCAAAATACTTAATTAAATTCTCGTTTTAATGCGCTTGAAATGTATGATTTTCCTTCAAATTTACCAATAAAAGATAAATGTTTCGGATCAAATTAAATGGTAAGCAGTTTATACAAAATACTTTATAACCATCCCAGAACCCGGTATCACAGGTGCATGAGCAATTTCTAAAAAATCAAATAAAGTACAACAGTTGTCCGGAACACAAGCTGGAGAGAAAGTAAATAAAATTCTGAGGGAGACTATACTAGTTGTGGGTCGCCTCGAGGAAATACAACTTACCTAGTCTCTGGGTCACCCGTGCTGCTACGCCCAGTAGGCTAATAGAAATACATGTACCTGTGCAACAAAATACACATCAAGTGTAGCATGAGTACGAAAATAATGTGTACTCAGTAAGTATCCCGCCTCATCTCGAAGAAGCAGAGACGAGATGGCAACTTCGACACTTACTAATGGTCCAATAATAATATTATTAATGCGATGACTCACGGATTTATTAAGAACAATAGTAGATTCAAACGAGTCACAAAACATGTAAAAGTTCCTTTTTGTTTAAAAGTCTCTGGATTCATAATTCATTAATTAACAATTATCTCAAGTCGGAGAGATTAGATATTATTATCAACAAATCTCAAGGCAAGCAATACGAACATGCGCAACTTATGCCGAGGTCGTATGACCCGATCCAACATAAATGAAAAATGTGCACTGCCGAGGGTCGAGCGATACGAACCATAAATGTATCTATTATCCCGTTCGCGAACCATACATGCGACGCGGTCAAACATTCTCCCTGCTCGCATATCATACATACGACGCATGTACACATAGAAATACATGCTCAAACAGAAATTAAGAATTTATTTGGGGAACATTTATCCAATTAAAAACCAATTCCCTTTTTCTGATTTAAGGAAAAGAAGTTTAATCCTCTTAGAAATTCATTTACAATTCTTTAGGATTTAAGAAATTCAACTGTCAATAAGATAACATATGTTCCAAGTATAGCATGCTTTTGGGTCCTAGACTACCCGGACTTACGCATATTAGTAGCTACGTACGGACTCTCGTCACCTCATGCGTATGTATCCCCCATAAATAGGAGCACATAACCAATTATTTCAACTATGGGGACATGTCACAACCTAAAATCCACCAAGGGTCGTGGTGGCTCCGGACACTGCTATCAGGCAAGCCAACCAAATTACTTGATGAAGTTCTCATTTTAACAATCTTGAAAACTAAAATTTTTCTTAAATTATATAAATGAAAAGCTAACCGCTTCAATTCAAACTAAATGATAAGCAATTAATACAAAATATTTCAAAATCATCCCAGAACCCGGTGTCACAAGTGCATGAGCATTTATTAAGAAGGGAATAAAATACAACAACTGTCCGGAATACAATATTGGACAGAAAATAAATACAGATAACTGAAAGAGACTCTGTTGGCTGCGTGTCACCTCGAGTAGTGCAGCTCACCTAAGTCTCCGTATCAACCATGCTTCTACGGCCAGTAGGCCACTAGAGTTACATATACCTGTGCAACAAAAATGCACAGAAGTGTCACGAAAACAATGTGTACTCAATGAGTATCCCGTCTAATCTCTAAGAAGTAGAGACGAGATGGTCGACTTTGACACTTACTAGTGTTCCAATAATGATGTCAATAATGCATTAAATCGTGGATTTCTATAGACATAGTTTTTATCCAATAGAAGGAATAAAGTAAGCAATTATTTATTTTATAGGAAATTTCCAAAATTCCTTTTTCATTATTATCCAAATATTCTCAATCCATGAAGAGGCAGTAACAACTTTAATAAGTTCAAGGCAGCAATACAAGCATGTGCAAATCATGCTGAGGCGTACGACCCGCTTAAACAGAAAATAAAATATGCATTGCCGAGGGTCGAATGGCGGGAACCATAGATGCATCTATTACCCTGCTCGTGGACTATCCATGTGACGCGGTCAACATAAAATAAACAATCACCCTGCTTGCGAATCATACATGCGACACAGACACATATAGATATACATGCTCAGATAGCCAATTAAGAATTTATCAGTGAATATTTATTCAATAAAAGCCACTTTCTCTTTTAACAATTTAAGAAAAGAAGTTTAATCCTTTTTGAAATTTATTTAGTAATTCGATGTGGTTTAAGCAATTCGAGCTGCCAATAAGTTTACAATTAATCCAAGCATAGCATGCTTTTGGGTCCTAGACTACCCGGACAATAGCATGATAGTAGCTACGTACGGACTCTCGTCACCTCGTGTGTACGTAGCTCCCACAAATAGGAGCACATAACCAATTTATTCACCTATGGGGAGAATTCCCTCTTACAAGGTTAGAAAGGAGACTCGCCTTGCTTGAAAGTATACTTCCAATGCCAATAACGAGCATGAATCCTCAATTCGAAACCGAACGATCCCAAACTAGTTAAATGAAGGAGGAACTAGTCAATATAGACTCACAAGATCGTATTCTAACTATTTAAAAAATTTTCCAACCCTTAACACAAGTTTCCTAAAATCCGACCTCGGGCCCACGTGCCCGGATTCCGAAATTTTTCGAATGAAGTTGTTCTCTACAACCTAAGGATCAATAATATATAATTTGTAATTAATTCCATAACAATTTTCGTGGTTAAATATAACTTTTAGCAAAACCCTAGGTCTTACTTAAATCCCTTGATTTTACCCAATTTCTAGTATTTAAATCTACCTAATATGCAAGTATTAAACTAAGGATGGGTGGAATAAACTTACCTCACAATGCTAACTGGAAGTCTTCTCTCCAAAGCTCCCAAAATCGCCAATGGAAAAGTGTTTATGTGATAAAAATGGTCTTGAACTCGTATTAAATAAACCTTACTACTTAGAGATTTTTGCATATGCGAGGATTTAATCGTATCTGCGAAAAAGGGGAGGGAAGGCTGGACCGCATCTGCGGTCTAGGAGCCGCATATGCGGAGTCGCTTCTGCCGCTTGGGAAACGCATTTGCGGTTCCTGGCTTGGCCTCCTTGGCCGCATCTGCGATTGAATTGCCGCATCTGCGGTCCAAAAACCGCAGATGCGGTTATGATAGAAGCAGCAACTCTTCAGGCCTTTCCCAAAATTCCAATTTCGATCCGTTAACCACCCGAAATCTGCCCGAGGCCCCCGGGACCCCAACTAGTCTCAAAGTACATTATGGACTTGCTCGAGGCCTCAAATCATATCTAACAATGCTAAAACCACGAATCGGCCTCCGATCCAAGCTTTATGAACTCTAATATTTCAAACTTCTACTTTTGATGTTTAAACTATCAAACTACGTCCGATTGACTTTAAATTTTGCAGACAAGTCATATTCGACATTACAGACCTACTCCAACTTTTGAAATCAGATTCCGATCCCGATATCAAAAAGTTTGCTTCCGGTCAATCTTCTGAAAAACCTTCAAATTCTATCTTTAGCCAAATGACTCCAAAATGACCTTCGAACCTCCGAATTCACTTCCAATCGCGCTCCCAATCCAGAATCACCATATGGATCTATTCATAGACTCGGAATCCCAAACGGACATCGATAACACTGAAATGCACTTCAAGTCAAACTCATGAAATTTCTTCTAGAATTCTAACTCCACAATAGGTGCCAAAATGCACCCAGGTTATCCAAAACCCGAGCCGGGCATACGCCCAAGTCTTAAATCATCATACGAACCTGCTGGAACCTTCAGATCCTGATTCTAAGGTCGTTTACTCAAAAATCCCGTCCTAGTTAATTCTTTCTACTTTAAACTTCCGAAATGAGAATTCTCTTTCCAAATCAACTCCGAACTTCCCGAAATCCAATTCCAACATGTGTACAAGTCATAACACCTAAAATGAAGCTGCTCATGGCCTCAGACTGCTGAACGATGCACTGCTAGGGCTCAAAACGACCGGCTGGGTCGTTACATTCTCTCCCACTTAAACATACGTTCGTCCTCGAACGTGCTGAAAACTACGCTGAAGTAGTCTGAAATCACTGTTTAACACCTCATGCACCTTCCCATGCTACTACAACTCAGTTGAGCACATTAACTTGATAAATTCTGAAGGTATTTCCTTTTATTTAAGCAGATAAGCCTTAGAGCCTAATTTCAACATCCGGAATTATATGCCCGACCTGTTTCCAACATACGCTCACCGTATCAATAACTACACGCAGCTCCAAAACACGGCTGTATACCTTAGCTGAATTCACAACCTGCACCAGTTTACTCACAGGACCACAATAACATTATCCGATCAATTTAATCGAAATTCCACGAATCCGATGCCCTCATTGCACCTCATGACCTGCATAGGTCTTGCTCTAATTCTTACAATACCGCCATGATGGATGAGATATGTAGAAATTCATAACCGCTGCCGAAACAACAATTCATTGGGTCTATACTCCTGGCAAGAACTATCACTTCATTCTAAACCAAACCATGATCTTAGCTCCTTAATATACTTCATATAATCAGATTGCACTGATCTCGAATTCAATGATCTCATTTCACCCAGTACGAACTGCCCAGGCAATAAGCCACCCCGACATGACCAAAGGTCTCATATCATGCTACAATGTGCCAATAGGCTACCATATCGATCGCGATACAAAGGAAAGCAAACTTTGAGAAAGAAATTCAATTACACCGCTCGCGAATCATACATGCAACACGGTAAACTTAATTAAACAAACACCTCGCTCGCGAATCATGCGTGCGACGTGGGTACACAACTAATATAAGCTTTCCTCCTAAAATAGGGAACAAACACATAACAAACAGATAAGGGGAACTTTACTCAGCATCACTCCGCTGCGGTGCGCAAACCGATCCAAGCAACATAACCATGTCGGCGTGCCACCCGATCCACACATAGATCTCACATAAGGAGATGTACATCAAGCTAAATTTCTCATTACAATAAAATGCCAAATTTCAGTCACAAGCACGCTAAGTGCACAATTCCATCCCTGGGGAGTCATATAGTTCCATAATCTACTACACTCAAGAACAACGGAGGTACGATATACGATCTGAATCTCAAGAGCCATTTTGCTATTATAACATCATTTCTACGCGGATCCTCAACACATAAGCATTTTCTCAAGCCGTCTCATAACTCACACGATGCAATGTATCACTACATGAAATATCTGACAACAAAATAACACCCTGACTCCTCCTCCATAAGTAGCGCATTACTGAAATGAACACGTTTGGCCTGATATAGAGCCCATATTCACATTTGAATCAATCCAGCGACCTCAAGTCGATTTTGGTCGCACTGACTAGGTTAATAACCTTTTCAAGGTCCATAATAACTCTCCTTTCTTTCATAACGCATAAGAACAACCATCATAACCGGAGAAATCCTACACGATCCACAAATTAATAGACTGAGTGCCCTCCAGGCATATATTCTCAAATCAACTATATTATCACAACCTACCATAACAATTAACTGGGTCGTACCTCCAAACCACCGGCCGCACTAACGCTGAAAAGTGATCCAGAATCATTAACCAGGATGCAAAGCCTTTTGCACAAAATACCGATCTCAGGTGACGCTGAAGACAATACCAGCTTACCTTAAACATCGAAACTCCTTTCCTGCTCATCCAGGCTCGTGACATCCTTGTCCTCACCGAGCTGTCACCTTGATCTTTACTTCAAGTTCCATACCATTCACTGCATCTAACATGCCAACATATGATAGAACACGCTTTTCATCATAGCTTCGGAACCACTATTAGGCTAACACTTCATCACGTAAAAGCATTTCACTTAACTCGCTTCAGGAGAACCATAGCAACACACAGGCAAATTCTCATAACCGTAGAATATGTAATAATCTAAGTAGTGCTCCAAGCCACCATAGCCCTTCCGGGATCCGCCTACACATAACATGCCATAACAGTGGAATACCTCTGAATAACTTCAATTACGACAGTCGACAAGCCTCACACGTACTGCCACAATTCACTTGCATAACTTGATCACGCTGAAAGAACTGATCACTACCATCAACATGCCAATTCGACTATGGATAACTAATCCCTCTTCTTCAAATTTGTCCTTGATTGCCATAGAAATAATGATTACTCCATGCAACACTCAACACACTCCATCCGCACTCATCCTGAATGTCCCTGAATCACGAGACCATGTTGTCTCAAATCCCACAAACCATTTCGTACCTCCCAATTGCTACATCGCAAGCCAAAATATTATAAAGCATTCTGTTGCTCTTCTCATAGGTTGCTATCAAGTTTGATTCTCAACCGTATCTATAGACTCGAAATCATTAGGCATCACACTTTAACTTTTGAATTCACTAGGACCATTGTTGAGAGCCACCCGCTCTAACTTGGCCCTAAATATAATCAAATCCATGAGTCTTCTATCACATGAATACCCTCTAGGTGAAGCACCTGGCAGAATCACTTCCCTTGGTCCCCGCATCTATACGAAGCACAAATCCTGAATCCTTCCCCAAGTCTGAACATAGGCCAATAAGGCCAACAATAGCAACCTTTAATAATTTCTTTGCTCAAATTACCACTTATGTTCTCTTCCTGTGGCTGAAATGACCCATCAACATGCTAATAACCAGAAACTTCGCAAGTAGTTAATCATGCAACCCAATCATAGACGGTGGGACTCTCCCACTTAGCTCGAAGCCACTATTACATAACTATGAAGTTCATCAGGATTCTTAATCTCTTATTCACATAACCTTGTGCAATCAACCACCAAATTTCTCGATATCTTACTGTAGAAACTCCCTTTTTATACTCTGAACCATCAATAACATTCGCACGACCGATCCCTTCGCTGTATAACCAATAGAATTCTTTGCTGAAGCCTCGCCAATCACGTGACCACTAACCTGCTCACAGGAATAACCCACCTGTAGAAATCATTCCCCGACATCTTCCAACACTGTCGCAGAGGGCACAATCACTACGACATCAATAACCCATCCTGAGTCCGAGCTCACTCTCCAGCTGCACAAGTCCATTCACCTCTCGTGGACATTGATTAAGTTGTGCGGCAACATTCTTCCGACTCAAAGTTATGGTGTATCCTTCTTCATTCATGTAGCTCGTTCCCGTTATATCAAATATCCTGCTGCATAATATCCCATACTTCAAATTAAATCCGTAGACCCCAATCACCAAACACTAATATTCTCAAATCACTCCATACTCTCCTTAAGGTACGTGGTCATCTTACTGCAAAGCCCATATGCATCTCCGCCACTCTCCTACTTTGGCGGAACTCATCCCTTTAATCGACTGCTCGACCTTTGCCTCTTATAATTGGCCTTTTGGAAATTTTAGCCACCGCCTGACACTTCCCACATGCCATTCCTCATCCTTTACTGCTCAGCTGCTGCCTTAAATAAAATCTATCTTCGTGGCACTTGAACCCACAATTGCTGCTAACTTTATACCTTTCGGAGGATGATCTTTCTCATACTGTCGACAGTAGAAACACTGATTCAACCCTGAACTACCGCATCCTACGATGTCTGACAATCGCATTTCCGATACTATTTCACAATAGCTTGCCCCATAGATGAATTGTAGAAGGTCATAACACTGGTGAACTTAGTACGTTCAATTAGGGCAACGACATCCCCTCATAGAAGAAAGATCCACCACGCTCGCAAATACCAAGTCTTGTTACTTCATCATCACAAATCTGCACATTCTTAGTCTGATTACCTTTCCCCCGCTGGAAGTAAAATACTGAATTTCCTAATCACACGCTGAGTAAACTTCCCTTCATGTCATTTACTGCCCCGACATGTAGGCAAATATCCTACCATTACACCAATACTACAGAACAATCGTTTATAGCATCGTGGTAATTTGTGCCTAGCCTCAGAGCTCTCAGAAGTACTGCTACTGAGCTGAAACGACAAAATATCCTTTCACAAGGCGACAATAATAGCTCAGACAACTATATAGGGAGAAACACCCTGCATTGCATCTGTAGTACCATTACGGCTCTTCAATTATCGATTTATAACAAGCAGCTCTCGTCGTGTAAGATTGAGTAGGAATGAATTAAAGGCATACGCCTCCAAGGATCAAATCGCACGATAAACAATCAAGAAGGGAAGTACTCCTAATAGTCCTACAGCCTCCCGAGGATAAGTACAAACGTCTCCGTACCAATCCACGAGACTCTACTCGACTTGCTAATGACTTGTGAGACCCTAGGAACCTAGTGCTCTGATACCATGTTGTCACGACCTAAAATCCATTAAGGGTCATGTGGCACTGAACACTGCTGTCAGGCAAGCCAACCAAATTACTTGATGAGGTTCTCATTTTAACAATGTTGAAAACTAAGATTTTCCTTAAATTTTATAAATGAAAAGCTAACCGCTTCTATTCAAACAAAATGATAAGCAATTAATACAAAATATTTCAAAACCATCCCAGAACCCGGTGTCACAAGTGCATGATCATTTATTAAGAAGGTAATAAAATACAACTACTGTCCGGAACATAATATTGGACAGAAAATAAATACAGATAACTGAAATAGACTCTTCTGGCTGCGGGTCGCCTCGAGAAGTGCAACTCACCTAAGTCTCCGTATCAACCATGCTGCTACGCCTAGTAGGCCACTAGAGTTACATATACCTGTGCAACAAAAATGCACAGAAGTGTAGTATGAGTACGGAAGCAACATGTACTCAATGAGTATCCCGTCTAATCTCGAAGAAGTAGAGACGATATGGTCGACTTCGACACTTACTAGTGGTCCAATAATGATGTCAATAATGCATTAAATCGTGGATTTCTATAGACATAGTTTTTATCCAATAGAAGGAATAAAGTAAACAATTATTTATTTTATAGGAAATTTCCAAAATTCCTTTTTCATTATTATCCAAATATTCTCAATCCATGAAGAGGAAATAACAACTTTAATAAGTTCAAGGCAGCAATCCAAGCATGCGCAAATCATGCTGAGGCGTACGACCCGCTTAAATAGAAAATAAACTATGCACTGCCGAGGGTCGAACGACGGGAACCATAGATGCATCTATTACCCCGCTCGTGGACTATCCATGTGACGCGGTCAATATAAAATAAAAAATCACCCTACTTGCGAATCATACATGCGACGCAGACACATATAGAAATACATGCTCAGATAGCCAATTAAGAATTTATCGGTGAATATTTATTCAATAAAAGCCACTTTCTCTTTTAACAATTTAAGAAAAGAAGTTTAATCCTTTTTGAAATTTATTTAATAATTCGATGTGGTTTAAGCAATTCGAGCTGTCAATAAGTTTATAATTAATCCAAGTATAGCATACTTTTGGGTCCTAGAGTAGCCGGACAATAGCATGATAGTAGCTACGCACAGACTCTCGTCACCTCGTGCGTACGTAGCCCCTACAAATAGGAGCACATAACTAATTTATTCATCTATGGGGACAATTCCTTCTTACAAGGTTAGAAAGGAGACTCACCTCGCTTCAAATTATACTTCCAATGCCAATAACGAGCCCGAATACTCAATTCGAAACCGAACGATCCCAAACTATTTAAATGAAGGAGGAACTAGTCAGTATAGACTCACAAGATCGTATTCCAACTATTTAAGAAATTTCCCAACCCTTAACACAAGTTTTTCTAAAATTCAACCCCGGGCCCACGCGCCCGGATTCCGAAATTTTTCGAATGAAGTTGTTCTCTACAACCTAAGGATCAATAATATATGATTTGTAATTAATTACATAACAATTTTCGTGGTTAAATCTAACTTTTAACAAAACCCTAGGTCTTACTTTAATTCCTTGATATTACCCAATTTCTAGTGTTTAAATCTACCTAATATGCAAGTATTAAACTAAGGATGGGTGTAATAAACTTACCTCACAATGCTAAGTGGAAGTCTTCTCTACAAAGCTCCAAAAATCGCCAATGGAAAAGTGTTTATGTGATAAAAATGGTCTTGAACTCGTATTAAATGAACCTCACTGCCCAGCGATTTCCGCATCTGCGGTCCGTGGACCGCATTTGCGGTCCCTTATCTACGAGGATTAACCGCATCTGCGAAAAAGGGGAGGGAAGGCTGGATCGCATCTGCAGTTTGGGAGCCGCATATGCGGAGCCGCTTTTGCGGCTTGAGAGCCGCATCTGCGGTTCCTGGCTTGGCTTCCTTTGCTGCATCTGCGATTGAATTGCCATATCTGTGGTCCCGCATTTGCGGTCCAAAAACCGCAGATGCAGTTATGACAGAAGCAGCAGCTCTTCAAACCTTTCCCAAAATTCCAATTTCGATCCGTTAATCACCCGGAATTGGCCCGAGTCCCCTGGGACCCCATCCAATCATACAAACCAATCTCAAAATACACTATGGACTTGCTCGAGGTCTCAAATCATATCAAACAACGCTAAAACAACGAATCGACCTCCAATCCAAGCTTTATGAACTCTAAAATTTCAAACTTCTACTTTCGATATTTAAACCTATCAAATCACGTCCGATTGACTTCAAATTTTGCAGACAAGTCATATTCGACATTACACACCTGCTCCAACTTTCAAAATCAGATTCCAATCTCGATATCAAAAAGTCCGCTTCCGGTAAAACTTCTCAAAAACCTTCAAATTCTATCTTTAGCCAAATGACTCCAAAATGACCTACGGACCTCCAAATTCACTTTCGATCGCGCTTCCAACTCTAGAATTACCATACGCAGCTATTCACGGACTCGGAATCCCAAACGGATATTGATAACACTGAAATTCACTTCAAGCCAAACTCATGAAATTTCTTCTAGAATGCTAACTCCACAATAGGTGCCAAAATAGACCCGGGTTATCCAAAACCCGCGACGGGCATACACCCAAGTCTGGAATCATTATACGAACTTGCTGGAACCTTTAGATCCCCATTCCAAGGTCGTTTACTCAAAATCCCATCCTAATTAATTCTTTCAACTTTAAACTTTCGAAATGAGAATTCTCTTTCCAAATCAACTCTGAACTTCCCAAAATTCAATTCCGACATGTGTACAAGTCATAACACCTTAAATGAAGCTGCTCATGGCCTCAGACTGCTGAATGATGCGCTAGGGCTCAAAACGGCTGGTCGGGTTTTACAGGACAATTTCCTCTTACAAGGTTATAAAGGAGACTCACCTCACTCCGAAGATTCATAACGGGTATTCCACGCCTTTCCAAAGACTCGAATCGATGAAAAATGCTCCAAAACTAGCCAAAATATGCCAATCCAATAATATAAGTTCAATTACCCATTACGATCCAATTTATAACAAATTCCTAACCCCGATCGACAAGTTGGCAAAATTTCCCTCGGGCCCACATACCCGGATTCAAAAAAATTTTGAAGATAAAGTTTACCCATAACCTCACGAACACAAATATATAATTTACTCTCAATTTCATATCCAAAATCGTGACCAAAATCCAAAAATAATAATTTTCTAGGTTTTTCCTCAAATCCCAAGTTTCTACCAAATTTCATGCTAAAATCCGAAACAAAACCATGTATTTAGCGTCTAATGAGTGGGAACAACTTACCTTGACATAGATGGAGAAAATATCTCTTCCAAAAGCTCCAAAATCGCCCAACCCGAAGTGAAAATGGGAGGAAATGAGCCTAAACCCAATTTTTAAAGATAGCTCACTGCCTCCAGTCCTTTCGCACCTGCGGTCCCTTGACCGCTTCTACAGTCCCGTAGGTGCGGACCAAATGCCGCTTCCGCGGTCCGGGGCTCCCAGCCCATTCCGCTTCTGCGCCCTCTCCTCCGCAGATGTGGTCCCGCATCTGCGGTCCCTGCCTGGCCGTCCATTTTTTGCTTCTTCGGCACGACGACCACTTCTGTGGTTCCATACCTGCGGCCCTAGTCTTGCATGTGCGGTTATACCAACAACCAGCAAATTTAGCCTTTTCCAAATTCCATTTTTGATCCGTTAACCACCCGAAATCCACCCGAGCCCCCTCGAGACCCCAACTAATCATACCAACTAGTCCCAAAACACATTACGGACTTGCTCGAGGCCTCAAATCATATCAAACAACGATAAAACTACGAATCAACCCCCAATCCAAGATTTATGAACTTTAGAATTTCAAACTTCTACTTTCGATGTTCAAACCGATCAAATTACGTCCGATTGACTTCAAATTTTGCACACAAGTCATATTCAAAATTACGGACCTACTCTAACTTCCGAAATTGGATTCCGACCCCGATATTTAAAAGTCCACCTCCGATCAAACTTCTGAAAAACCTTCAATTTTCTATCTTTAGCCAAATGACTCCAAAATGACCCAAGGACATCCAAATTCATTTCCGATCGCGCTCCCAACTCCAGAATCACCATACAGAGCTACTCCCAAACTCAGAATTCCAAACGGACATCGATAACACCGAAATGCACTTCAACCCAAACTTATGAAATTTCTTCTAAAATGCTAACTTCCACAATATGCGCCAAAACGCTCCCGAGTCATCCAAAAACCTGAACAGTACATATGCCCAAGTCTAACATCATCATACGAACCTACTGGAACCTTCAAATCCCGATTTCGAGGTCATTTGAAGTCCAATCTTAGTCAATTATCCTAACTTAAAGCAATCAAAATGAGAATTTCCTATCCAAGTCAACTCTGAACTTCCTGGAATTCAATTCCGACCATGCGCACAAGTCATAATACATGAAATTAAGCTGCTCATAGCCTCAAACTGCTAAACAGTATGCCAAAATTAGTGGTCGGGTCATTACATCCTCTCCCACTTAAACATATGTTCATCCTTGAACGTGCTAGGAACTGTGCTAGGGTTGTCTGAAATCATTATTTAACACCTCGAGAACCTACCCATGCTACCACAACTCAGCTGGGCTCCCTAGCTTGGTCAATCTGATGATATCCTTTTTCACTAAAGCAAATAAGCCTTAGAGCCCAATTCCATCATCCGGAATTCACTGTTAGACCTATTCAAACATACGCTCACTGTATCAATAACTACACACAGCAACAAACATGACTGCATATCTTAGTTGAATTCACACCTTGCACCACTTTACTTCCAGGACCACAATAGCATTCTTTTATCAAACAAATTGAAATTCCATGAATCTGATGCTCCTATTGATCGCTGCCAACTCGACGCTACACCAAGGTAGGAAGAGCGGGTCGCAATAGCTTTTACCCGAATAGAGGTCGGGATCGATTTCATCAGGGAGCTAGTAGTGGAGTTAGATTTTCTGTCTAGTCTAGAGATGTGTTTGTACTCCTAATATCACTTCACACATTTTTGGTTTTTTTATTTTTATAACTACTATTAGAAAACTAATTGTTAACACTAAATTATGCTACAAGAATATTGTTAAGTTGTATCTAATGGGAAGAAGGGCACTAGGGTCGTGACACTACCTAGGTGGCTAATTGACGTGTAGATGTTACTAAGGGTAGATTGACATATTTGGGGCTTATGCTATAACCGTTGCACAATTGTACCCACTCTCACACCTCTCGGTAGAGAAAGTGATTTTGCCCAATTGACTCTCTTGAGACCAATTGGGTAGGCCAATTTGATCAAGCAACTAGGGTTCAAGTAGGGTGATTACTCTCTCGAGATTTAACCTGTTAATTTGGACTATGATTTCTCATGAGTCTATCCCAATTCCTTGTTGGGTCAATTTTGGGGTCATGGACTCTCTTTCTCCAGAGGAGTTAGACCCACTAAGCTTGAATCAGTGTTTGCAACCACAAATTCAAAATTAAAACATAAAATCAAACCAAATAGCAAATACCCATAATCATGCTAACCTTAGATGGCAACAGCCATCAATTACCCACACTAGGGTTGAGCCACAACCCTAGATAATGGGTTTAGCTACTCATTCTAGATACAGAAATTGAAGAAATAGATGAAGAACTAAACATATTAATTGATTACTAAGAAGAAACTACAATAATCTATCATTAATAAAGAGCTAAAGTGCCAAAAATGGCTACACTATCGAGTCTCACGAGCTCTGCAGCATTCAGAATATAAAACTTAACCTAAAAATGGTAAAATGTTCTATTTATACTAGGCTGGAAAAACTGGACAAAAATACCTCTGCGGAGTCAGTGCGGACCGCGCAAAATGGACTGCGACCGCGCTGGTTCTTGGACTTTTGGTTTCTGCTTCTCTGAAGTTGGGGACTGCAGACCACGTAGAATTGCACCGCGGCCCTGGTAGAAGTTGGCGCGGCCGCACAGAGATGAACACAGACGACATTGCATCGAATTGGCAATTTGTTGACTCTCTGAATCTCTGCTCCGCAGACTGCACAAAAGAGTAGCGCAGCCGCGGAGCCTGACCGCGGACTGCGTGAATCATACCGCGCCTCCGTTGCCTCCAGCTTGAGAATTCCAACTCGCTGAACCTCCTAGCACGGCCGCATTCACCTTTGCGTGGTCCGCACTAGATTCCCTTTTCCTCAATTTACTTAGTCTTTGACACTTGAGTAGGTTTCACTCTTTTTTGAGCTGATCTTTGACACTCGTCGCTTTGTCGATCAAACCTGCAATCAAGCACAACTTGTGAGCATTTTAGGACTATTTTGTAGCAATTTATAATCAAAGCATAGGCAAGTAGGGGCATAAAACATGTTATAATCCCGACTTATCACCCATTGCACCTCATGACCTACATAGGTCTTGCTCTACCTCTTATAACACCGCCACGATAGAAGAGATGTGTAGGAATTCATAACCAACTGCCGAATCAACGATTCATAAGGTCTATACTCCTGTCAAGAACCATCACCTCTTCTAGAGACAATATTTTGTTATTTCTTTCAAACATTTATTTGTAGTACTCTTAGACAGTCTGTGAAGTTGTGATACCAAATCTTGGGTGGTTTTGTTATGAGAGGATGTTAGTAGTACTATTAAACTTGACATTTGTTCTTCCGCTTGTTAAATTATATTGTTTATTTATTTGTTGGCTTATAACTATTAGCGAATTTAAAAATGGAGGAAGCAAATAATTCAGTTGGTTGGCTTGCCTAGCTTTCACTAGTAGGCACCATCACGACTCCCGAGGGTGGGAAATTCGGGTCATGACAAGTTGGTATAAGAGATCTAGGTTACATAGGTCTCACAATTCACAAACAAGCTTAGTAGAGTCTGAGGGATCGGTACGGAGACGTCTCTATTTATCCCTAAAGGCTACAGATTTAGGAAAAAACTTCCCATCTATTCTTTCTTGTCGTGCGGTTTGGTTTATCAATGCTAATTGAATTTCTATTCTGGTTTTTTGTAGATTCCAAGAACACGCGCTTCCTCATCTACTGATCAACAGCCCGAGCCCCCAACAGCTCCCCCGAGAGGCTGAGGCCGTGCTAGAGGACGAGGTAGGGGCAGAGCTCAGCCCGGAATAGAAGTACCAGTGGCGGACCCTCAGATTGAGTTTGACGAGAATTTTCCAGCCCAGACAGCTCCGGTGGGCCCAACTCAGGTTCCAGAGGGGTTTATTGCCACTTCAGTACTTCAAGATGCTCTGGTCCGTCTAGTGGGCCTCATGGAGAGTGTCACCTAAGCAGGCTTGTTTCCTGTAGCCCCAACCATCTCTAAGGGTGGAGAAGGGGCCCAAACTCCTGCTACTCACACTCCAGAGTAGGTGGCTCCCCAGTTTCAGACTCCAACAGCTCATCCAGTTGGAGCAGTTCAGCCGGGTGCTGTAGCACAGATCGGTGATGGAGCAACTATGACTGCCGATGCCTTGTAAAGATTGGACAGGTTTACTAAGCTCTTCACTGGAAATTTCAGTGGTGCATCCTATTAGCATCCCCAGCATTATCTAGACAGCTTTCACGAGGTTCTCAGGAACATGGGGATAGTGGAGACCAATGGAGTCGATTTTGCTACTTTTTGCTTATCTGGATCCGCCATGACTTGGTGGAGAGATTACTGTTTGACTAGACCAGCCGAATCACCAGCTTTAACTTGGGAACAGTTTACTTATCTATTCTTGGAGATATTTTTTCCCGTTACTCAGAGGGAGATCTATCGACGACAGTTTGAGCACATCCAGCAGGGTTCCATGGCTGTTACTCAGTACGAGACCAGGTTTATCGAGTTGGCCCGTCATGCTCTACTTATAATTCCCACTGAGAGAGAGAGAGAGAGAGAGAGAGATTAAGGATGTTCATTGAGGGACTCATCCAGCGTATTCGACTTCAAATGGCTAAGGAGACGGGGCGTGAGATTTCTTTCCAGGAGGGGGCCAATGTGGCAAGGAGGGTTAAGATGGTTTTGTTACAGGGAGGTGGTCAGGGGTCTGACAAGAGGCCTCGTCATTCAGGTAGATTTAATGGTACCTCATTTGGAGGTAGGGATTCGTATGGTAGAGGCCATCCTCCTAGGCCATTTTAGTCGGCATTTCAGGTTTCTCACGGTGCTTCAGGTGGCCATGGTTCTCACATGCAGTATTCTGATCAGCAGTCATACAGTGGACTACCAGCTCCTATCAGTGCACCATTGCTCCAGAGTTTTTGGGGTGGCCATTCAGGTCGTCAGGGTAAGCAATCTCAATAGCCGAGGACTTGTTATACTTGTGGTGATACGGGTCATATTGCTAGATTTTGTCCTCGAGCATCGGGTAGCTCCTAACATCTCGGATCCAGTGTTATGGTTCCGGTACTGAGTGTTCCACAGCCCGCCCAGCCAACCAGAGGTGGGGGTAGAGTTTTAGAGGTGGAGGTAGAGGTGTTAGAGGTGGAGCTCATGCCGCTAGAGGTGGAGGCCAGCCAACAGCAGGACATCCCAGAGATGTAGTCCAGGGTGGTGGCGCCCAGCCCCGATTTTATGCTCTTCCAGCCAATCCAGAGGTTGAGGCTTCCGATGCAATCATCACAGGTACAGTTTTGCTTTGTAGTAGGGGTGCTTCAGTGCTATTTGATCCAGGGTCTACCTACTCTTATGTGTCATTTTATTTTGCACCGTATCTGGTCATGCCTAATGATTCTCTAAGTGCTCCTGTTTATATGTCCACCCCAAAGGGTGAATCTATTATTGTAAATCGTGTTCATCATTCTTGCAAGGTTGTGATTGGGGGTCTTGAGACCCGAGTAGACTTATTACTGCTGGACATGGTCGATTTTGATATCATACTAGGGATAGACTGGTTGTCACCCTACCACGCCATCTTGGATTGTCATGCCAAGAATGTGACCTTAGACTTACCGGGTTTACCTCATTTAGAGAGGATAGGGACTCATGGTCATTCTAAATGTAGTGTTATCTCATATATGAAGGCTCGGCAAATGGTCGAGAAGGGGTGTTTGGCCTATTTGGCATACGTTTGTGATTCCAGTGCCGAGGTTCTTTCTATTGTTTCTGTGCATATAGTATGTGAGTTTCCTGAGGTATTTCCTTCAGACCTGTTGGGTATGCCACCCGACAGGGATATTAATTATTGCATTGACCTGGCTCTGGGCACTTAGCCCATTTCCATTCCACCATATCGTATGGCCTTGCCTTAGTTGAAAGAGTTGAAGGAGCAATTGAAAGACTTTCTTGATAAGGGCTTCATTAGGCCCAGTGTCTCGCCATGGGGTGAGCCAGTGTTGTTTGTCAAGAAGAAGGACGGATCAATGAGAATGTGTATAGATTACCGGCAATTGAACAAGGTCACAATCAAGAATAAGTACCCATTACCGAGGATTGAGGATTTGTTCGACCAGCTTCAGGTTTTCTAAGATTGACTAGAGATCTGGCTACCATCAATTAAAGAATAGGGAATCCGATGTCACTAAGACAACTTTTTGCACTCGGTACGTGCATTTTGAGTTCTTGGTGATGTCATTCAGATTGACGAATGCCCCAGCTTTCATGGATTTGATGAACCGAATGTTCAAGCCTTACTTGGATTCGTTCGTGATAGTCTTCATTGACGATATTTTGATTTATTCTCATAGTCAGGAGGAGCATGAGTAACATTTGAGAGTGGTTCTTCAGACTCTGAGGGATAGTCAGTTGTATGCTAAAATTTTGAAGTGTGAGTTCTGTTTGAGTTCAGTTTCTTTCTTGGGTCATGTGGTTTCAACAGAGGGTATTCAGGTAGATCCAGAGAAGATAGAGGCAATCAAGAACTATCCTCGACCCACATCAGCCACAGAGATTCGTAGTTTATTGGGTTTGGCAAGCTATTATCGTCGGTTCGTGGAGGGGTTTTCATCTATTGCAGCCCCGATGACCAGGTTGACCCAGAAGGGTGCCCAGTTTAGATGGTCGGATGAGTGCGAGGCAAGCTTCCAAAAGCTCAAGACAGCCTTGAATACGTCCCCAGTGTTGGCTTTGCCCACAAGTTCAGGCCTATATGCAGTATATTGTGATGTATCTCGTATTGGGCTTGGTGCGGTGTTGATACAGATTGGCAAGGTCA
This sequence comes from Nicotiana glauca, assembly GCA_026770625.1. Lineage (NCBI taxonomy): Eukaryota > Viridiplantae > Streptophyta > Magnoliopsida > Solanales > Solanaceae > Nicotiana > Nicotiana glauca. The sequence goes on along the minus strand of MU779948.1, from coordinate 32,503 downwards.
CTGCTTATGCTTCGCGCCAGTTGAAGTTTCATGAAAAGAACCATCATGTCCATGATTTGGAGTTAGTAGCCATTGTACATGCACTAAAGATTTGGAGGCATTATCTGTATGGCGTGACATGTGAGGTTTTCATAGACCACAAGAGTTTACGGTATTTGTTCAAGCAGAAGGAACTAAATTTGAGGCAGAGAAGGTGGTTGGAGCTATTGAAATACTATGATGTCACTATCTTATATCATCCGGGAAAGACCGATGTGGTGGTCGATGATTTGAGTATGAAGTCAGTCGGTATGGGCAGTCTTGCGTATATTTCGGTCGGTGAGAGACCGCTTGCTTTCGATGTCCAGGTTTTGGCCAGTGAGTTTGTGAGGTTGGATGTTTCTGAGCCCAGCCGTATATTAGCTTGCACAGTTGCTCGCTATTCTTTATTGGAGCATATCCGAGATCAGCAGTATGATGATCCTCATTTATGTGTCCTCAGAGATACGGTGCAGCACGGAAATGCCAAGCAGGTCACACTAGGAGATGATGGAGTTTTGAGAATGCAGGGTCGTATTTGTGTGCCTAATGTGGATGGACTTCGAGAGTTAATTCTAGAGGAGGCCCATAGTTCCCAATACTCTATTCATCCGGGCGTCGCCAAGATGTATCAGGATTTACAGTAGCATTATTGGTGGAGGAGAATGAAGAAGGACATTGTTGCGTATGTGGCTCAGTGTTTGAATTGTCAGCAGGTTAAGTACGAGTATCAGAGGCCTGGTGGTGTGTTGCAGGAGATTGAGATCCCTGAGTGGTGGGAGCGTATCACTATGGACTTCGTTATTGGACTCCCACGGACTCAAAGGAAGTTCGATGCAGTGTGGGTCATTGTTGATAGGCTGACCAAGTCAGCACATTTCATTCATGTGGCAGTCTCCTATTCTTCCGAGAAGTTGGCTGAGATCTATATCCGGGAGATTGTTCATCTTCATGGTGTGCCCGTGTCTATCATCTCGGATCGAGGTACGCAGTTTACCTCACATTTCTGGGGAGCGATTCAGCGAGAGTTGAGCATATGGGTTGAGTTGAGCACAACGTTTCATCCTCAGACGGACGGGCAGTCCGAGCGGACTATTAAGATTTTGGAGGATATGCTCCAAGCTTGTGTTATCGACTTTGGAGGCTCGTGGGATCAGTTCTTACCTTTAGCATAGTTTGCCTACAACAACAACTACCAGTCAAGTATTTAGATAGCTCCTTATGAGGCTCTATATGGTAGGCGGTGTTGGTCACCGGTTGGATAGTTTTAGCTGGGACAGGCTCGGTTGTTGGTTATGGATCTAGTACAGGATGCCTTGGACCAGGTCATGATCATTCAGGACATGCTTCGTACAACTCAGTCCAAGCAAAAGAGTTATGCCGACCGTAAGGTTTGTGATTTGGCATTCATGGTCGGTGAGCGGGTATTGCTTCGGGGGTCGCCTATGAAGGGCGTGATGAGATTTGGAAAGAAGGGCAAGCTTAGCCTTAGGTTTATTGGCCCGTTTGAGATTCTTGATCGAGTGAGAGAGGTGGCTTACAGACTTGCATTGTCGCCGAGCTTATCATCCGTGCACCCAGTGTTTCACGTGTCCATGATTCGGAAGTATCACGGTGATCCATCCCACGTGTTAGACTTCAGCATTGTCCAGTTGGGCAAGGACTTGTCCTATGAGGAGGAGCCGATAGCTATTCTAGACCGGCAGGTTCGTCAGTTGAGATCAAAGAGTTTTCCTTCTGTTCGTGTTCAGTGGATAGGTTAGTCTGCTGAGGCATCGAACTGGGAGTCCGAGTTTGATATGCGGAGCCATTATCCCCATCTTTTTCCCGACTCAGGTACTTCCTTCTTATGTTCGTTCGAGGAGGAACAATTATTTTAGAGGTGGAGGATGTGATGACCCAAAAAGTCATCACTTATTTTAGAAATAAATTGAGTGTTTCGAGGCCTAAAAACCTCCTTTTTACCTCACCTTGATTTGTATGTGCAGTTTGGCTGCTTAGCTGGAAAGCCATTATATGAAAATCAGTGAAAAAAATAATAATAAATTTTGCCTTTAAAATAAATTTAAATTAACTTCGGTCAATAATCTGAGTAAACAGGCCCGGATCCGTGTTCCGACGATCCCGGGAGGTCCATAAGAAAATATGGGACTTAGGCGTATGCCCGGAATTGAATTCAGAGGTCCCTAGCCCGAGAAATGAATTTTTGAAGAAAATAATTTTATGAAAAATACATGAGTTTTTGGAAATGAAATGTGTTTGAAAGTTGATGGTATCGGGCCCGTATCTTGGTTCCAGATCTTGGTACAGGTCTTATATGTGATTTAAGTTGAGTCCGTAAAATTCTGTAAGAAACGGACTTGAAATGACATGAATCGGACCTCATTTGAGAAAAATTTGGAAATTTGATGTTCTTGGGTGATTTCATGATTTTGGTGCTGAAAATTCATAGTTGTTGATGTATTTTGGTGATTTAAATTACACGAGCGAGTTCGTATGATATTTTTGGGTTAGTGTACATGTTTGGTTTGGAGCCCCGAGGGCTCGGGAGAGTTTTGGATAGGCCACAGAGTAGAATCGGACTTGGGAAAATTGCATGTTCCAGTTGTTCTATTGCAGGCCTGCAGGCTTCGCATTTGCGAAGCCTAGCTCGCAAATGCGACGGTTTGTATCGCAAACGCGGCTTCGCATTTGCGAGAGCTCTATTGCAAATGCGAAGGAGACTTGAAAACTGGCGGTGTCGCAAATGCGAAATTTTTCTTCGCAAATGCGATAACAGCAAAGTCTGGGTTCGCAATTGCGAACCCTGGTCGCAATTGCGACATTAGAGACCTATAAAATCCATACTTAGACGAATTTTTAACCATTTTTCACATCTTCACAAAACATAAACACTCTAGGGTGATTTTTCAAAGACAACTTCTTCTCCAAGTCAATTGTAAGTCATTTTAAACTAGTTTTCTTCAATCCTTAACATCTTTTAACATGATTTCAACTCAAAATCAATGATTTTCATGGGGAAAATTTGGTGTTTTAGGTAGAACCTAGGTTTTTTAAATTTTGGGGATTTGAAGCTCGATTTGAGGTCCGATTTCAAAATAAAATATATTTGAGTTCGTAAGTGAATGGGTAGTCGGGTTTTGATTCGAACCTTGGGTATTTTTTTTTTTTTTGGCAATCCGCTAGGCAAGCGCCTAGGGCTATTTTTTATATATATTTAAAAAATAAAATACAATACATTGTCAGGAGGTCTCGCAAAATAAAAGAAATAATTTATGACGATTACAATTAACCTATTACCAATATTGAGTAAAAAGCTCAACATTGGTATCCCATATGATTTAATATAACCTTTGAAAATGTAATCTAGTCCATGTAGCACTTTTTCACTTGAGTGCCGATTCAGATAACGCTTCTTGAACAAATAGCCTCTAACAATTGTATCCAGTCTATCCTCATTTTTGTATTTTGTTGTCATGATTCTCGGTATGATCCTTCCATGCCATCCTTCGTGTTGTGTCAATCTACATTGTTGGATCGATATGAAAAACCAAAGTGATACGCAGTCACCCTCCAAATGCAAACAGACCTGCCAAGTAAGATGCCTCTGCCCGCCATGCTCCATTGTAGAGACTTGGGGCTCAATTTCGTTGTTGTTTATATTATTCCCAACTGAGTTTCCAATATAGCCTAACCATTGAGCTATTGTAGTTGAAAACCTGCTCCAAAATGCTTCCATTTTACCCATCTGAACCTGCCAGCCAAACGATGCTGTAAATGTGACATTTTCAGCACTTTTGTAATTGGAATTCCACAAATGCCCTGTTATGCTTGTGCTTACCATCGTTCCTTCTTCAAGGGAATGAGCACATAGTGCTAATACTACCCATAGAAGTCGTATTAAATGGTAAGGCATGAGTACAATATCGTTTCCTGCAAAAACGAAAACAAAGTTAGTAAAAAAATTAGTCCACACTGTCTCTTCCATAAGGATTTGATAGTGTTGATCCTGTTCATGGTCTTCTTTTCCAACCCGTCTCCTTTCACTTTGCTGTATCCCTTCTAGCTCATTATTAATAATATCATATCCATTCCATGCTAAATATGTATTCCCCTTATGCCAGGTTTGCCATGCCATCACCTCGACCATGGTCTCCTTTACTATTTTTGCCCGATCAACAAAATTTTGAACCTTTCCTTCGAACATTGCTTCCCAGAACTGGACCCACGGCTGGCAGCTGGCCATTGTCTTTGTCGAGATTATGCAAATTCCATTTGAAACAAGCGTGCATGAGGAAAGTCGACACAGGCGTGCATTTGGTGCATTTGTCCAGCTTTTCCTCGATCTCATGTAAACTCCATCATGCTTGGTTCTTTGATCACAGATTATTTTGATTATAAAACTATAACTTTCCATTCTATAGAAACCTACACCCAAAGTAAAGCAATTCCCAACAAAAAATTTCTGCTGTCCACCTTTATTTGTATTTCCAAGATGGACTAACTTTATTGGCATTTGTTTCCACGCCTGCTTCCTTTTTGCATCTTCCAAGTATTCTACATCATTCTTTATTAAAACAAAATTCAATCCAGCAGACCATCTCGAACAGTTCCCCATAGCAATGTCACGCTCACAGACAAGCGTGCAAAGTAAAAAATAGAATCTGTGCCCAAAGCTCAGTTTGTCAAGACCTTCACGTGCCCACTCCCATGTGACATTGTGCTCACTTATTGCCTTAGCTTTTAGACATAACAACGGTCGTTTCCAGTAGTGTTGTTTAGCATTTCCACTTCTTATTATGATTCATTTATTCCTCGCCCTTATTGTTTGTGTTTGTTGTTTGGGTGAGGAAGAGTGTAAACCACGAAGGGTGATGCCGTGCATTATCTTGGTAAGAGAGTGTTAAAGCACGAAGGGTGATGCCGTGTACTATTATCATTATTTGTGAGGAAGAGTGTAATGCACGAAGGGTGATGTCGTGCTGCACGATGTACCATTCCGTATTGATTATATTGATATTATGGTGAGGACGAGAGTAAAATCATGAAGGATGATGCCGTGCATTTTATATTGATTTTTGGTGAGGATGAGATTAAAAGCACGAAGGATGATGCCATGTACTTGTTTGATTTTTGATTCCTATTGATAATTGAATTGTGGTGTTCCATATATTTAACTGTTATTCTCATGTTGCTATTTGGTGTTTCCCCCCAACATGTTTCCCCCTCCCATCCTTGATCATATATGTTTCTGCTTTTATTTTTCCGCTGTACATTATTTATCTACATAAGTTTACTTAGTAGTCTGGTCCTAGCCTCGTCACTACTTCACCGAGGTTAGACTAGGCACTTACCAGCATATGGGGTCGGTTGTACTGATACTACACTCTGTAATCTTTTGTGCAGATCCCAGTGCTGCAGATTTTGGACCGTAGTGAGGTTTCAACTTCTTGCTTATCAGGCGACCCGAGGTAGTCATGCAGGCGTCCGCAGGAGTTGGCGTCTCCCTCTATCTGTTTTCCTGCATCTCTTATGTAGTTCCAGAGAAAGTATTTTATTATTTGTTTCAGACCTTTATTTGTAGTACTCTTAGACAGTATGTGAAGTTTTGACACCAAATCTTGGGTGGTTTTATTATGGGAGGATGTTAGTAGTACTATTAAACTTGACATTTGTTCTTCCGCTTGTTAAATTATATCATTTATTTATTTGTTGGCTTATAACGGTTAGTGAATTTAAAAATGGAGGAAGCATATAATTCAGTTGGTTGGCCTGCCTAGCTTTCACTAGTAGGCACCATTACGACTCTCGAGGATAAGAAATCCGGGTCGTGACAATTCGACTCTCGGTTAAATACACAGATTATATTTGCAACAACCGCTTGTCCTTTTTGTAAGGCATAGTTGGGCGTGATCATTTATATATCTATTTCAGTTACATTAGGAGAATAAACTGAGTTCATGATAAAGGAGAATAAACTTTTTCTGAAAACAAATGATAAATTCTTAGTTCATGGACATGCAATGGGAATAAAAGGAATGTAATCCTTATCTAATCATTATTACATCAATGTTGGTTTCCTAAAATATTTTACATAGAATAAATAAATAAATAATATTTAGAAAAATATCCAAATTTCAAGAATCATTAAGAAGTTGAAATGAGAATTCACCACTTCAGTCATTTGTTGATCAATGCTTCGCTCCTGAATGTGGTTTTCTCCCTACAACAACAAAAAAAAAATAATAAAAACGCACATAAAATATATAAAGTCTCTAGTTAGTTGATAGAAAAATATTCACATATCTAAAAATAAATTCAGAAATTAAGAACTTGAAATGACAACTCACCGCCTCTGTCATTTCTTGATCAATGCTTAATTCTTGAATGTTGTTTTCTCCCTACAAAAAACAAAAAAAAAATAGCAGTCAAATCAAATGTTCATAAAATATATAGAAACCTGAAATCCAATATTGATAGAAAACGATTCACAAACACAACTCTGAAAATAAATTCAGAAATTAAGAACTTGAAATGACAACTCACCGCCTCAGCCAATTCTTGATCAATGCTTGATTCTTGAATATTGTTTTCTCCCTACAAAAAAAATTAGAAACGTACATAAAATATATAAAAGTTTCTAGTCAGTTGATAGAAAAATATTCACAAACTCTGAAAATAAATTCAGAAATTAAGAACTTGAAATGATAACTCACCGCCTCAGTTATTTCTTGATCAATGCTTGATTCTGGAATGTTATTTTCTCCTTACAAAAAAAATGTGGTCAAATCAAATGTTCATAAAATATATAAAAATCTGAAATCCAATATTGATAGAAACGATTCACAAATACAACTCTGAAAATAAATTCAGAAATTAAGAACTGGAAATGACAACTCACCGACTCAGTCAATTATTGATCAATGCTTGATTCTTGAATGTTATTTTCTCCCTACAAAAAAAATAGAAACATACATAAAATATATAAAAGTCTCTAGTCAGTTGATAGATAAATATTCACATACTCTGAAAATAAATTTAGAAATTAAGAACTTGAAATGATAACTCACCGCTTCAGTCATTTCTTGATCAATGCTTGATTCTTGAATGTTATTTTCTCCCTACGAAAAACAAAAAAATGACGGTCAAATCAAATGTTCATACAATATATAAAAACCTGAAATCCAATATTGATAGAAAATGATTCACAAACACATCTTTGAAAATAAATTCAGAAATTAAGAACTTGAAATGACAACTCACCGCCTCAGTCAATTCTTGATCAATGCTTGATTCTTGAATGTTGTTTTCTCCGACAAAACAAATAGCGGTCAAATTAAATATTCATAAAATATATAAAAATCTCTAAATATTGATAGAAAACGATTCACAAACACAATTCCAATAATAAATTTAGAAATTAAGAACTTTATTTGAGAATTCACCACATCAATCATTTCTTCATCCATGTAATGTTCGTGAATGTAGTTTTCTCCATACAAAATACAAAAAATAGCGATAAAACTGTCTCGACCCAAAATCCACTAAGGATCATGCTGGCGCCGGACACCACTGTCAGGCAAGCCAACCAAAATACTTAATTAAATTCTTATTTTAATGCGCTTGAAATCTATGATTTTCCTTCAAATTTACCAATAAAAGATAAACATTTTGAATCAAATTAAATGGTAAGCAGTTTATACAAAATACTTCATAACCATTCCAGAACCCGGTGTCATAAGTGCATGAGCAATTTCTAAGAAATCAAATAAAGTACAACAGTTATCCGGAACACAAGCTGGACAGAATGTAAATAAAATTCTGAGGGAGACTATACTAGCTGCGGGTCGCCTCGAAGAAATACAGCTCACCTAGTCTCCGGGTCACCCGTGCTGCTACACCCAGTAGGCCAATAGAAATACCTGATATGTGCAATAAAATGTACAGCAAGTGTAGCATGAGTACGAAAACAGCGTGTACTCAGTAAGTATCCCGCCTAATCTCGCAGAAGTAGAGACGAGATAGCAACTTCGATACTTACTAATGGTCCAATAATATTATTATTAATGCGATGACTCACGAATTTATTAAGAACAATAGTAGATTCAAACAAGTCACAAAACAGGTAAAATTTCCTTTTAATTTAAAAGTCTTCGGATTCTAAATTCATTAATTAACAATTATCTCAAGTCGAGGAGAGCAGATATTATTATCAATAAATCTCAAGGCAAGCAATACAAACATGCGCAACTTATGCCGAGGTCGTACGGCCCGATCCAACATAAATGAAAAATGTGCACTGCCTAGGGTCGAGCTGCACGAACCATAGATGCATCTATTATCCCGCTCACGAACCATACATGCGACGCAGTCAAACATTCACCTTGCTCGTGTATCATACATACGATGCAGGTATAAAATAGAAATACATGCTCAAACAGCAAATTAAGAATTTATCGGGGAACATTTATCCAAGTAAAAGCCAATTCCCTTTTTCTGATTTAAGGAAAAGAAGTTTAATCCTCTTAGAAATTCACTTACCAATTCGTTAGGATTTAAGAAATTCAACTGTCAATAAGATCACAAATGTTCCAAGTATAGCATGCTTTTGGGTCCTAGACTACCCGGACCTACGCATATTAGTAGCTACGCATGGACTCTCTTCACCTCGTGTGTACGTAGCCCCCACAAATAGGAGCACATAAGCAAATATTTTACCTATGGGGACAAGTCCCTCTTACATGGTTAGAAAGGAGACTCACCTCACTCCGAAGATTCATAACGGGCATTCCACGCCTTTTCAAAGACTTGAATCGATACAAAATGCTCCAAAACAAGCCAAAAATCATGCTAATCCAATGATATAAGTTCAATTACCCATTACGATCCAATTTATAACAAATTCCTAACCCCGACCGAAAAGTTGACAAAATTACCCTCAGGCCCACGTGCCCGGATTTCAAAATTTTTAGACGATAAAGTTTACCCATAACCTCACAAACACAAATATATATTTACTCTCAATTTCATATCCAAAATCGTGGCCAAAATCCAAAAAGATTAATTTTCTAGGTTTTTCCTCAAACCCCAAGTTTCTACCAATTTTCATGCTAAAATCCGAAACAAAACCATGTATTTAGCGTCTAATGAGTGGGAACAACTTACATTGACATAGATGGAGAAAATAATGAGCCTAAACCGGATTTTTTAAGATAGATCACTGCCTCCAGTCCTTTTGTACCTGCGGTCTCGCAGGTGCAGGTGCGGACCAAATGCCGCTTCTGCGGTCCGGGGCTCCCAGGCCATTCTGCTTCTGCGCCCTCTCCGCCGCAGATGCGGTCCTGCATCTGCAATAAAATGACCGCATCTGCTGTCCCTACCTGACCGTCCATTTTTTACTTCTGCGGCTCCGCACCTGCGGCCCTAGTCTCGCAGGTGCGGTTATACCAGCAACCAACAACTTCAGCCTTTTCCAAATTTCATTTTCGATCCGTTAACCTCTCGAAATTCACCCGAGGCCCCTGGGACACCAACCAATCATACCAACCAGTCCCAAAAAACTTTACGGACTTGCTCGTGGCCTCAAATCGTATCAAACAACGATAAAACTACGAATCAACCCCCAATCCAAGCTTTATGAACTTTAGAATTTCAAACTTCTACTTTCGATGTTTAAACGTATCAAATCACGTCCGATTGACTTCAAATTTTGTACACAAGTCATATTCGACATTACGGACCTACTCCAACTTCCAGAATTGGATTCCGCCCCCGATATTAAAAAGTCCACCTCTGATCAAACTTCTCAAAAACCTTCAATTTTCTATCTTTAGCCAAATGACTCCAAAATGACCCACGGACATCCAAATTCACTTCCAATCGCGCTCCCAACTCCAGAATCACCATGCAGAGCTACTCCCAGACTCGGAATCCCAAATGGACATTGATAACACTGAAATGCACTTCAACCCAAGCTTATGAAATTTCTTCTAAAATGCTAACTTCCATAATAGGCGCCTAAATTCTCCCATGTCATCCAAAAACCTAAACCGGGCATACGCCCAAGTCCGAAATAATCATACGAACCTACTGGAACCTTCAGATCCTGATTACGAGGTCGGTTGAAGTCCAATCTTAGTTAATTCTCAACTTAAAGCTTCCGAAATGAGAATTTCCTCTCCAAGTCAACTCCGAACTTCCTGGATTCAATTCCGACCATGCGCACAAGTCATAACACCTGAAATAAAGTTGCTCATGGCCTCAAACTGCTGAACGACGCGCTAGAGCTCAAAACGACCGATCGGGTCATTACATCCTCTCCTACTTAAACATACATTCATCCTCAAACGTGCTAGGAACTGTCCTAGGGTTGTTTGAAATCACTGTTTAACACCTTGAGCACCTACCCGTGCTACCTCAACTCAGCTGGGCTCCTTAGCTCGGTCAATTTGAAGATATCCTTTTTCACTTAAGCAAATAATCCTTAGAGCCCAATTCCATCATCTGAAATTATCTATCGGGTCTGTTCAAACATACGCTCACCGTATCAATAACTACACGCAACAGTAAAACATGACTGTATATCTTAGCTGAATTCACACCTTGCACCACTTTACTCACAGGACCACAATAGCATTCTCTTATCAAACAAATCGAAATTCCACGAATCTGATGCTCTCATTGCACCTCATGACCTACATAGGTCTTGCTCTAACTCTTATAATACCGCCACGACGGAAGAGATGTCTAGGAATTCATAACCAACTGCCGAATCAACGAATCATAGGGTCTATACTCCTATCAAGAACCATCACCTCTTTATGAACCAAATAATGGTCTTTGCTCCTTAATATACTTCATATATTCAGTACGAACTGCTCATGCAATAAGCCACCCCGAACATGGTCAAAAGTCTTATATGATGCCGCAATGTGCCAATAGGCTACCAATTCGAACGCGATACAAAAGGAAAACAAACTATGAAAAAGAATTCCAATTATGCCGCTCGCGAATCATACATGCGACACGGTCAACATATTTGAACAGACACCTCGCTCGCGAATCATGCATGTGACGCGGGCACACAGCTAATATAAGTTCCTCTCAGGAAAAGAGGAACATGCAAATCTCTAAGTAGTGGCCTAAGCCACCAGTATGCCACTTTAACTATGGCTAATCAATCTATCTTCTTCCAATTTATCCTTGATTGCCTTAGAAATTTAATAACTCCATTCAACATATAAAACATTCCATCCGCACTTATCTCGAGTGACCTTGAATCACGAAACCATGATGTCTCAAATCCTACGAGCCATTTCATACCTCCGAAAGGCTACACTGCAAGTCAAAACATCATAGAACATTTTGTGCCTCTTCTCATAAGCTGCTGCAAAGCTTGATTCTTAACCATACCTGTAGGCTCGAAATCACTAGGCACTACACTTTGCCCCTTTGAATCCACTAGGACCGTTGCTGAGAGCCACCCGCTCTGACTTGGCCCTGAATATAATCAATTCCATAAATCTCCTAGCACATGAATACCCTCTCGATGAAGCACCCAGGAAAATCATTTCCCTTGAAACCCACCTATACAAGGCATAAATCCTGAATTCTTTACCAAGTATGAACATGAGCCAATAAGGCCAACCATAGCACACATTTAACAATTCCTTTGCTCGAATTACTACTTATGTTTTTTCGTAGCTAAAATGACCTATCAATATGCTAATAACCAGAAACCTCGCAAGTATTTAACCATGCAACCTTAATCATAGGCGGTGGGACTCTCACACTTAGCTTGAAGCCTTTATTACACAATTATAGAATTCACCAGATCCTTTATCGCTTGTTGAGATAACCTTGCGCAATCAACTGCCAAAATTCTCAGAATCTTTTTGTAAAACCCCTTGTTATACTCTGAATCATCAACCATGTTCACACGACCGATCTCTTTGCTTTATAGACAATAGAATCTTTTGCAGAAGCTTCACCAAATATGCGACCGCCGACCGGCTCACAGGAGATAACCCGCCTATGGAATCTACGTGCCAACATCTTCCAACGCTGCTACGCGGGGTGCAATTGCCACGACGTTAATGACCCATCCTGAGTCCAAGCTCACTCTCTAGCTGCACGAGTCCATTCACCCCTCGTGGACATCAATTAAGTGCGCGATTACATCCTTCCAATTCAAAGTTAGGTTGTATCCTTCTTTAGTTCAAGCAGCTCCCTTCAGTTATACCAAATCTCCTGCCGCATAATAGCCCATACTTCAAATTAATTCATAGGCCAAATCACCAATCACTAAAATTTCCAATCACTCCAAACTCTCCCACTTTGGTAAAACTCACCCCCCTTTAGTCGACTACTCGAACTTTACTTCTTATACCTGGCCTTCTAGAAATTTTAACCACCGCGTGACACTCCCCACATGTCCTTCCTCATTCTTTGCTGCTCAGTTGTTGCCTTAAATAAAATCTATCTTCGTGCCACTTGAATCCATAATTGCTGCTAACTTTAAACCTTTCTGAAGATCATCTTTTTTCAAACCGTCAACATTAGAAACACTGATTCAATCCTGAACTACCGCACCGCACAATATCTGATAGCCGCTTCTTTAATACTATTTCACAATATCTTACCCTAAAGGCGGATTGTAGAAGATCATACATCGACGAACTTAGTATGTTCAATTAGGACAACGACACCTTATCATAGCAGAAAACTCCACCACACTCGCAGATACAAAGTCTCGTTACTCCATCAGCCCACATCTGACCATTCCTAGTCCGATTGTATTTCCCCTGCCAGCAATAAAATATCGAATCTCTAGATCATTCATTGAGTAAACCTCCCTTCAAGTCATTCACTTTCCCGACACGTAGGTAAGCATCCTACCATCATATTAATATTGCGGAACAATCGTTCATAGCATCATGGCAACTTGTGCCTAGCCTCAAAGCTCTCAAAAGTACTGCTACTGAGCTGAAACGACAGAACATCCTTCCACAGGGCAACGATAATAGCTTAGACAACTATGCAGTGAGAAACATCTCGCACCAAATTGGTAGCACCATTACAATTCTTCAATCCTCGATTTATAACAAGTGGTTCGCGTCGCATAAGATTGAATAAGAAGTTATTAAAAGCATAGCCTCTAGGGATCAAATCGCACGATGAGGAATCAAGAAGGGAAGTACTCCTAACAGTCCTACAGCCTCCCAAGGATAAGTACAGACGTCTCCGTACCGGTCCGCAAGACTCTGCTAGACTTGCTCATGACTCGTGAGACCTACGGGAACCTAGTGCTCTGATACCATGCTGTCACGACACAAAATCCACTAAGGATCGTGATGGCGCCAGACACCACTGTCAGGCAAGCCAACCAAAATACTTAATTAAATTCTCATTTTAATGCGCTTGAAATCTATGATTTTCCTTCAAATTTACCAATAAAAGATAAACGTTTTGAATCAAATTAAATGTTAAGCAGTTTATACAAAATACTTCATAATCATCCCAGAACCTGGTGTCACAAGTGCATCAGCAATTTCTAAGAAATCGAATAAAGTACAACAGCTATCCGGAACACAAAATGGACATAAAGTAAATAAAATTTTGAGGAAGACTATACTAGCTGCGGGTCGCCTTGAGGGAATACAGCTCACCTAGTCTCCGGACCACCCGTGCTGCTATGCCAATAGGCCAATAGAAATACCTGTACCTGTGCAACAAAATATACAGCAAGTGTAGCATGAGTATAAAAATAATGTGTACTCGGTAAGTATCCTGCCTAATCTCGAAGAAGTTGAGACGAGATGGAAACTTCGACACTTTCTAATGGTCCAATAATAATATTATTAATGTGTTGACTCACGGATTTATTAAGAACAATAGTAGATTCAAATTAGTCACAAAACAGGTAAAAGTTCCTTTTAATTTAAAAGTCTCCAGATTCATAAATCATTAATTAACGATTATCTCAAGTCGGGGAGAGAAGATATTATTATCAATAAATCTCAAGGCAAGCAATACAAACATACAAAACTCATGTTGATGTCGTACAACCCGATCCAACATAAATGAAAAATGTGCACTACCGAGGGTCGAGCGGCATGAACCATAGATGCATCTATTACCCCGCTCGTGAACCATACATGCAACGTGGTCAAATTTAAATAAACATTCACCCTGCTCGCGTATCATACATACGACGCAGGTACATATAAAAATACATGCTCAAACAGCAAATTAAGAATTTATCGGGTAACATTTATCCAAGTAAAAGGCAATTCCCTTTTTCTGATTTAAGGAAAATAAGTTTAATCCTCTTAGAAATTCATTTACCAATTCGTTAGGATTTAAGAAATTCAACTGTCAATAAGATCACAGATGTTCTAAGTATAACATGCCTTTGGGTCCTAGACTACTCGGACTTTCGTCACCTCGTGCGTACGTAGCCCCCACAAATAGTAGCACATAGCCAATTATTTCACCCATGGGGACAATTCCCTCTTAAAAGGTTAGAAAGGAGACTCACCTCGCTCCGAAGATTTATAACCGGCATTCCACGCCCTTCCGAAGACTCGAATCGATGCAAAATGCTCCAAAACTAGCAAAGAATCATGCCAATCCATTAATATAAGTTTAATTACCCATTACGACCCAATTTATAACAAATTCGTAACCCCGATTGACAAGTTGACAAAATTATCCTCAGGCCCACGTTCTCGGATTCTGAATTTTTTTGAAGATAAGTTTTACCCATAACCTAACGAACATAAATATGTAATTTACTCTTAATTTCATATCCAAAATCGTGGCCAAAATCCAAAAATATCAATTTTCTAAGTTTTCCCTCAAACCCAAAGTTTCTACCAATTTTCATGCTAAAATCCGAAACAAAACCATGTATTTAGCGTCTAATGAGTGGGAACAACTTACCTTGACATAGATGGAGAAAATATCTCTTCCAAAAGCTCCAAAATTGCCCAACCCAAAGTGAAAATGGGAGGAAATGAGCCTAAACCCGATTTTTAAAGATAGCTCACTGCCTCCAGTCCTTTCGCACATGCGGTCCCTTGACCGCTTCTGCGGTCCCAAAGGTGCGGACCAAACGCCGCTTCTGCGGTCCGGGGCTCCCAGCCCATTCCGCTTCTGCGCCCTCTCCTGCGCAGATGCGGTCCCGCATCTGCAATAAAATGACCGCATATACGGTCCCTACTTGGCAATCCATTTTTCACTTCTGCGGCACGACGACTGCTTTTGCGGCTATTCTTCTGCGGCCCTAGTCTTGCAGGTGTGGTTATACCGGCAACTTCAGCCTTTTCTAAATTCCATTTTCGATACGTTAACCACCCGGAATCCACCCGAGGCCCCCCGGGATCCCAACCAATCATACCAACCAGTCCCAAAACGTATTACGGACTAGCTCGAGGCCTCAAATCGTATCAAACAACGATAAAACTACGAATCGACCCCCAACCCAAACTTTATGAACTTTAGAATTTCAAACTTCTACTTTCGATGTTTAAACTTATCAAATCATGTCCGATTGACTTAAAATTTTGCACACAAGTCATATTCGACATTACAGACCTACTCTGACTTCTGGAATCAGATTCCAACCTCGATATCAAAAACTCCACCTCCGGTCAAACTTCTAAAAAACCTTCAATTGTCTATCTTTAGCCAAGTGACTCCAAAATGACCCACGGACATCCGAATTCACTTCTGATCGTGCTCCCAACTCCAGAAGCACCATACAAAGATACTCCCAGATTCGGAATCCCAAGCGGACATCGATAACAGTTAAATGCACTTAAACCCAAACCTATAAAATTTCTTCCAAAATGCTAGCTTCCACAATAAGCGCCAAAATGCTCCTGGGTAATCCAAAACACAAACTGGGCATACGCCCCAAAATTATCATACGAACATATTGGAACCTTCAGATCCCGATTCCAAGGTCGTTTACTCTGAAGTCCAATCTTAGTCAATTCTCTTAACTTATAGCTTCCGAAATGAGAATTTTCTCTCCAAGTCAACTCCGAACTTCCTGGAATTCAATTCCGACCGTGCGCAC
The DNA here is from genome assembly GCA_026770625.1 of Nicotiana glauca. NCBI lineage: Eukaryota > Viridiplantae > Streptophyta > Magnoliopsida > Solanales > Solanaceae > Nicotiana > Nicotiana glauca. The sequence goes on along the minus strand of MU779948.1, from coordinate 16,401 downwards.
AAGTCATAATACCTGAAATAAAGCTTCTCATGGCCTCAAACTACTGAATGGTGTGCTATAGCTCAAACAAATCGATCGGGTCGTTACAAATATTTATCGTGAAAATAGTAACTATAATTAAATTTGTTAAATGGGACTCTAAAAATATGTGAACTATTCCCGAGCTAGTTTGTTAAAGTAGATGATACTAGTATTATAAAATTTAGTGTTGGGTGAGATATAAATGAGATAACGGGCAAACTAAAGGGCCTGTTACCCGAGCGTAGACCGGGTCGATTCGATACTTCGAGGTCGAGCTCGGGGTCGAGCTCGGGTCGTCGGGGATATTCGGGCAAAATCTAAAAGCTAGAAATATAATCAAATGGAGCTATTTATAACCGAAATTGAGTTTGTACGATGAAGAACATATAAAAGATGAAGAACACGTTTAAAGGCAAAGGATATCGAGGTATC
>MU779948.1:0-10071 GCA_026770625.1 Nicotiana glauca | reverse complement strand
TATATATATATATATATATATATATATATTATTTCACTTTGTAGAATTGTATGGGAGACAATAGTTATTTGCAAGGAAGGGTAGTCCCCTTTATATAGGAGAGGAGACTTAGTAACGAATACATATATATCTAATATACAAAATACGGAGATGTTATGGCTTGACTTGATATCCCAGCAGAGGCTAGGGATAGGCCGGCCCTGTCAGATTCAATTGCGTGCCTCTAGGAACTCCTTTCTTTATCCAGATCTCAGCTTTGAATCAGGTCTTGATAGACCCCGATGGAAAGGACTGAGCTATGGCTTTATATCTTTGGCATCTCGAGATGTCTGAAAGAGGTGGCGTCATATCCTCGGGATATCGAGGTACCTTCCCGAGATGGTTTGCTGGAGGGAAATCGAACCCTCTAATTTCACCACGTACAAATAGTCTCCGCATTTCTTTGAGTGTAGCGATAAGAAATGTTTTTGACACCCCGTCCTACGGGTTATTAAAATGTCATTATAATGTTGGCATAGCCCTCCACACAGATGTCGAGGCATTCCGTCTTTTCCCTGATCTAGGATTTTCTAGAAATATCATGATTCCTTGCTTCTCGGGATCATATCGCATGTTTACTGATCCAGCTTCCATGAACGCATTAATTGCACCTATCATTATATTTTTCGAAGGCAGTAATGGTGTCGTCGGTTACTTGGTATCCTCCCTCTATATAAGGGGCTTCTCTTGATCAGTTTTTCATTCGAACTTCTTTCGATATTCATCATAAACTGCTTTTCTTCCATTTTTAAATTTTTCGCTATGCTTGACGCCCACGGCTTCAGGACCTTACGCCGTATTTGCCATGGTGCAACTTTCAATCCCTTCTCGGTGGGATGTAATTGTGCAGTCGTGGGGTTATTATTGTTGTTGTTATTGTTTTTACTGTGGTTGATGTCGTCGTTGTTGTTGTTATTTCTGTCGTTATTGTTGTTGTTTTTGCTATCCCTGCTGGCTCCGAGCAACGAAGTAGGGGGTCAATTTTCTTCGAAGCGGGGAAAAATTCAAATTATGCACCGCTGCTCAAGAGGGGGGTCGGATTATACACTGTTGCTCACCCTCCTTCCTCAGCCCGGCATGTTACACCCTCTTTGGATTCCAGAGGGGTGTGGTGATGGTCTTCGCCGGCTGTTGCCTCCTAGGCTGAGGAAGCGTTTCAAGAAATGGCCTCGAGATATTGGTACTGGCGGGGTTTGATCTAGCCAAACTTGTCACCCAGCCACTTCCAATCTTCCTCCGGCATCTCTTCGTCATTTTGCTCTTCTCCTCCGCCCTTCTCTTCCATATCCCTCATTTTGGAGATGCCATTTTCGAGAGGATTCGAGATGAGATCCCCGAGGGAATCAACCATGGAAGATATTGTCTTTGAGGTCGTATGCCTGAGGGGTGGCAATGGAAGCGTAACATAGACATGCTATATCTTTAGGCTAGGGTATTACCTATATTTCCTCACCTTCTCTGTGTATAATGTAACCGTATGTAAGGGTATCTCGAGGTTTGTTTGTAAGTGAATACTTGTGCAAATATAAAAGAATTTCTTTTGGTTTCTTCCTTTGATATTTTTCGCGTTCCTTCACATATATATATATATATATATATATTTCTTTTGGTGGCTTCGAGTGCATGTTCCTGTTATGTCATCTATGAAACTGGCCTTGGGCGCGAGTGTTGCATCCGGCCTTCTGCTGATGAACTGGTTGTATGCGGGGTCCTTTTGTGATTCCCCCAGCTAGGCCCGGATTTGGGCCACAATCTTAGGCCGTTGAAGCCCTTTCTTTGTGCAAAAGTGTGATCGGAGCCTTTGGGCCTCGAAAAATGGCCGTTGAGAAAAAACTTGTCTGGGATCCACGATCTCGAAACGCCTATAATTTCCCAAAGGAGATCTGTAAATGGAGATCTGGCTGTGCTTCGGACTCTCCTGGTCATTATCCAGGGTCCGTCTTGTGCGGGGGTTTTGTTAAGTACGCCTTCCCCTCTGTAAATCAGCCCCATATGGCGAATGCCTCTTGGGGCGGCACACCAATTTAATGGAGACATTGTTGGTATGCTTTTGGGTATTGCCTTGTTATGATGAAAGTCCTTCGGGCCGGAATTGGTGTTGGGGTCGGCGCTTTCGATTTGTGCTGGCTTGTTCCGGCCTTCTTCTTATGCGCTCATGAAGTTGCTTTCGTCCGGGGATTCCCAGAGCTTACTGATTATAAGGGGCTTTGGCAGATCATGCCTTTGGTAGTTGCTTCCCCGGGGTACGACATAAACCGGGCATGACGATAGATGGAATATTTGTTGCATACTTGTGATGGAGCTTTCATTGGGGCGAGATTGGCCTGAACCTTCGGGGGGAGTGCGTTATCTAAGCCGGATGTTGTTCCTTAAAGCCCACAAGGGTAGGGGTATCCAGGAAGGTGCTTGGTCGTTGAGTAAGCCTTGTTGGCTTCTCGCTGTGGCGGGTTTTGGCGCGATCCCTCCACGTTCGAGATCTTTGGGTTTTGGTTCGAGTTGATGTGGTCGTAGAACCACAGCTTGATTCCTCGAAGAGTTCGGATTGGGAATAGCTAGTATCCGAGCTGGCATAGTGCCAAGCTAAACTGTGGATGATAAATGAGTGGTGACTTATCATCAATGATTTGAGCCAGGTCAGAGCGGGCCTTTGAAGGGAGCGTTTGTTTGCAAGGACTAATTTCAGGGATCCTTTCTGGAAGATCTAGCTTGAGCGAAGGTAGTCGGGCGTGGTGCCCGGCTCGTTTACGGCTGATGCTCCAAAGAATGCCCATTATTGGAGCGTCAACCTTGTCATTCTCCTTAGTAATGTTTTTTTACAGATTTATACTTGTAGGTTGAGAGCGCACCTTTCACGCATACATATTTATATATGTGTAAAATAGAAAAAATGAGAGGAGTCGTGACTTTCTTTACCTTTATTGTATTGTGTTTGATCCTACGGATTGGTTTTTCTGTGTTTCCGTGGGACCCTGGCAAGGGTTTGTAACCAGTCTACTTAGGCTAGAGGACCTTTGGGTGTGGTTTGCCGATGTAAGTAGGCATCGAAACCTTTTCGTTTGGTATAACTATCTGGCCTTGGGTCAGGTTTTTGTCGAGCCATCCTATCCTTCGGTCTCGTTGTGTCATGAGGCCGACCGGAGTCGGGTCTAGGAGGCCCCTTTTTTGAGAAATAGGTATCCTGTATTTTGTGCTGAATTGTACTCCGTTTTACCGTCTTGACGTGTTGTTGTTTTGGAGGACAGGGCGAGCGAGTTGGAGCAACTTTGGGGCGAAGTTTGGCAAAGCCAAACATGAATTCATCGAGCTACGGACGCGCGTGAATATCCATTCCGAGGCAAAAAAGAGAGCTTATGCCGGGGTTTCCGCCCTCGAAGCGCAAATCCAGCTGCTCGTGCGAATGACTCTTCCCGGGCAAAGATGATCACGAAAATGTCATCCGAACTTTCGATGGCAAAAACCGGGTTGGTGAATGTTCGAGCCGAGGTGGTGATGAATGATACCAGGTCGGGGCAGAAAATAGCCGCACTCGGGCAGTGCCGATGTTGCTAAAGTTGAGTTGCAGAAGATCCTTGATCATGCCAAAAAACAACAAAGTGTATGTGGGGTGTAGACCCCGGAGGAAAATCTTTGAGTAGATTTATGCAAGGGGTTTTGGCCTTTCGAGGGAGATCGAGCAAGCCAAAGGAGAGGAGCACGACGTCAAGTCCTTACATCCGATGCTGAGGGCGATTAGGAGGAAACCGGTGGGCTACGTGTGCCAGAAAAATGGAATGATCGCTTCTTACCTCCTTTGTTTATGTATGGATGGTTTTTAATATTCTACCCAGGTTGGGGTTGCGCCTTGTTGTTAACACGTAGAAATAAGAGGGGGAACCCCGCAACTTATATTCTTTGTATTTCCGTTTGCTGGAATTTCAATTGGGCTGATTCGATCTTGGACTTGCCCTAAGGCTTGTATGCTCTGTTCATTGTCAGGTTCAGTCTTCGAGTCGGGATCCGACTCGAGCTTATCTTGCCCTCGAGATTGGTGCTTCGTTTGGGTTGGAGATGATGGCTTTTATTTCTTGCCATTGGGTGTTTGGTTGTTTTAGCTTCCTTTAGGGTCCAGTCTCCGAGTCGCATTGCAATTTGAGCTTTAATTGACCCTTAAGATGTCATTTTTGGCTGGGGACAAGGGGTCTTATGCTTTTTTGGTCGTAGAGACCTTTTGATATGTGGCCCGTAGGCTTTTTTAGTTATCTATTTTGGATTCGGTCTCCGAATCGAGTTACGATTTGAGCTCACTTTAATCCTCAAATTGTCAATTTGGCTGGCGACAAGGGTTCTTACACTTTTTGGTCGTAGAGACCTTTTAATATATGGCTCGTAGGCTTGCTTAGATGGCGACTATGGCTCTTACACTATTTTTGCCAATGGTCTTTTTGTAGGCTTTGTTTTCCACTCGTTAAGGTCTTTTTTGAAAGATTTTTGCCTGACCCGTCGTCGGTTCCAAAGGAACCTCAATTTCAAGTCATAATCGGCGATAGTTCGGGCACCTCAGAAGGTACGTAGCCTATTGTTTTCCTGTTGAGGGAAGCATGTTTTAACCGGTTCTTTTCGAAGTAGTGGCCTGCGATTTTAGCAACGGCCGGGCGTCTCCGAGCCTAGTTATTTTGGCTGTATAAGTCATTTTGACCGTAGTCATATAAGCTTGGCCGTAGCTATTTTTTGATCCCGAGTGATAGTTTAGGCGTCCACATCGAGGGTATGCCCTTTCAGATTCTTACAAATGTGACATATAGCCTAAACTTCAGGATTTTCATGCCTGTTGAGGTCTTACAATTTTTTTGGCGATGTAATATGGTGTTAGTCTCTGAGTCATCAAGTTGTTTAAGCGTGAAGACCGCTTCTTATGAACTCGGAGCTGCGTTTTAGGGGGCTTTATGAGCCCGGAGTTCCGGTACTGGAGTTGTGAAAGTACCCTATTGCAGGCATTGAGTCTCCGAGTATTCCGAGATGCACTTGGCAGAGAGATCCCTGTCGGGAATATGTTGTTATTTCTCCATTGGGGGGACGGAGTGCTAGAAAGCATCCTTTGATCTTTTGGCACAATATACCTTGTTGTGTAGGCCCGACCTATATTAGGCCGGGGCTGATCACTTGCGGGTTTGTCCTATCTAAAAGACATTGCGTTCTTGTAGCCTCGGCCCGGAGGCTATTTGGGGCATTTTGAACCGTTGGCATATGTTCCTGCGTATTTCGGGATGTTTCAGGGGAAAGATTAGTTGCTTTACTCTGGGAAGGAGTTCCCTCTTCCAAAAAGTATTTTTGATTTGTTTGGTACAATAGTACATGTTTTTGCCGACGAGGCATGAATACACTGATGTTTTGATGGATCGCTTTTCTTACAGGAAACCTTGTCTGGTTTTTTCCGAAATTCCAGCGAGCGGTCCGCTCTTCAAGGGGGGATGACTTCTTGCTTTTTTAGCTGCCAATGGGTTTGTTTCGAAAATCTTGCGGGGTTCCCCTCCTGGTGGCTTGCAGACGTTGCCTCATTAAAAACCTTGCCGGTAAAAACCTTTCTTTTTAGGACAAAAACTCGGTCGAAGGAAAAGAGTGCAACGAATGCGCCATTGGGTCTCCCGGGTTCTGTAGCAATAATAACGTCTGGGCAACTTCTGATTCGGGTGTCTGCACAAGGGTTAATCTTGGATTTGAAAAAATAACCTAAGAAAAGGAGTGGTTGTACCTTAGAGTTAAGTACGCAGGTAACGTCTCAGGATTTAGACTATTAAAACTTCCCAGGAGCGGAGGTGCGACGCAAAATTTTCACTTTGCTTTGTCAAGTTCGACCGGGGCGAGACCTGGCATGTTTGTGATTTCATTTGGGGGTGGAGGCGTGAGTGCTGGCACTATGTCGTGTATAGCGAACATTTCCCTTGCTGCGTGTTATTCTCCGTATACGGTTTTGATCCCATCCTTTGTCGGGAATTTTATCACCTGATGGAGGGTGGATGGTACTGCTTTCATGCAGTGTATCCAGGGTCGCCCGAACAATGCATTATACCTCATATCTCCCTCGATGACATGGAACTTAGCGTCTTGGGTTGTACCAGCCACGATAATCGGGAGGATGATTTCTCCCTTCATTGTTTCTCTAGCCATGTTGAAAGCGTTGAGGACCCAAGTGGCGGGCATGATTTGATCGAGCAGCCTAAATCGTTCTATTACCTTCGCCCTGATGATATTGGCCAAACTACCTGGATCCACGAGTACATGTTTTATCTGAAATAAATTTATAAGAAAGAAGATTAACAGGGCGTCATTGTGGGGTTGGGATAAGGCATCGGTGTCTTCTTCGCTGAACGTGAGGGCATCTTCTGGGATATATACCCAAGTTTGTTTTTCTCTGGTGATGGATATCTTTGTTCTTCTTACTACCGGTTCCTACGGGGCATCGGCGCCCCCATGATCATGTGGATGACATGTCGTGGTTCATTTGCCTCGTTTTTCTTGATCGCCTCCCTCTCTCGGAATTGACTTTTGGCCCGATCGCTGAGGAATTCCTGGAGATGTCCTTTGTTGAGTAGTCAAGCCACCTCTTCTCGTAGCTAATGGCAGTCCTCGATCCTGTGACCGTGCGTGTTGTGATACTCGCATACTAAGTTATAGTTTCATTGTGAAGGGTCTGTCTATATCGGTTTGGGCCACTTGGCGTCCCTTATCTTACCGATAGCGAACACGATGTCTGAAACGTCGACGCAGAAGTTGTATTTCGATAAGTGGGGCGCGTTAGCTGGTGTTATATTTCGATCAAACCTAGTTTTGTTGATAAGTCCTCGAGGGTCCTGTCCTCATTCTATCCTTCGATCGTTGTGAGGTAGGTTGCGTCTTGGGACATTCCTTCTGTCTTCGAGGTATGGCTGGCACCTTTCTTTATTTTGTCTCGTTTCTTTTACCGGGAGTTTGCTCGGGTATACTGAGCCCGAAGGGGCTCCCAATTGGTCGTCCTCGGCCCTGATCTTTGATTGGTCCCGTTTGTAGACGTCCGACCAAGTCACGACTGGGTATTTGATCAGGTTCTGCTTCAGCTGCTTCGAGGCCACTAAGCTTCGTTCGTTTAAGCCTTGGGTGAAGGCCGATATCGCCCAATCGTCGGAGACGGGTGGCAGTTCCATTCATTCTATTTGGAAGCGTGACACGAATTCTCGCAGCATCTCATACTCTCTTTGCTTGATCGTGAAAACGTCGGACTTCCTTGTTGCTACCTTGATGGCTCCCGCGTGCACCTTTATGAAGGAATCTGCTAGCATGGCGAATTAATGTATGGAGTCGGGAGCCAAGTTGTGATACCACATCATGGCCCCTTTTGAAAGTGTTTCCCTGAATGTTTTCAGCAACACAGACTCAATTTTGTCGTTTTTTATATCGTTGCCTTTTGCAACGCATGTATAGGCGGTGACGTGTTCGTTGGGATCTGTGGTGCTATTGGATTTGGGGAGTTTCGGCATCCTGAATTTTTTGGGAATAGTCTTCGTGGCCGCTTTCTCGAGGAATGGCCTCTGTACAAATTTCTTCGAATCCAGACCTTTTATGACCGGGGGTGCTCCCGGGATATGGTCTACTCGAGAATTGTAGGTCTCGACTTTTTTATCATTGGCCGCAATCATTTTTTTGCCCGATTTGATCCTTTTGGTAAGCCGTTGATCCAACTCTTTTTTACATAAAGAAATGAAATACAAAAACTGGGGGTTAAGGTCTTCCAACATCTTCACTATGATGGGGTCAGCCGTTGACCCGATATCATTTGATCTTTCGTTTGGTGGTGGGAGTTGTCTCCGGTGCTGGTGTATTGGGAGTCCTCGGATGGATTTGTAATTGAGAAATGGCCAGTTGTTGTGCCTGCAACATTTCAAAAATAGCGTAAAGACTAACTTTTTGTTCTTCCTGGGCCGGGGTTTTTTGAACTTCCTATCGGTCGCTGTGTTGCACGCTTCTGTCAGCGTGAGAAGTTTCATTGACTTGCTGCGCGTCCTGCGAGTCTGTGTCCGCTAGTATTGGTCCAGGTGTGATCTTGTAGTGGTGCACCGACGGCCAGGATAGCCACACCATTATCCCCGTGATCTTCGAGGTGGTCATTCTCAGTTCTGTTCACCGATCCAGACATTTTTACCTGAAATTAAAGGATCTTGGGCAAGAAAAAGCGTGAAAGACGATATGTGTTTGTGTAATGAAACTAGCAAGAAAATAATCACTATTATTTTTAGCCCCACGGTGGGCGCCAAACTGTTTACCGTGAAAATGGTAACTACAATTAAATTTGTTAAATAGGACTCTAAAAATACGTGTTCTATTCCCGAGCTAGTTTGTTAAAGCAGATGATGCTAGTATTATGAATTTATCGTTAGGGCAAGAGATAAACGAGATAACGGGCGAACCAAAGGGCCTGTTACCCGGGCGTAGACCGGGTCGATTTGATACTTCGAGGTCGACTTCGGGGTCGAGCTCGGGTCGTCGGGGATATTCGGGCGTAATCTAACAGCTAGAAATATAATCAAACGGAGCTATTTATAACCGAAATTGAGTTTGTACGATGAAGAACATATAAAAGATGAAGAACACGTTTAAAGGCAAAGGATATCGAGGTATCCTCAGTATCAGTGATAACCAATGAGCTTTTGTAAGGAAATATATATATATATATATATATATATATATATATACATACATACATATATAAGCAAGAAAGTTACCATATATAATTGACATTATGGTTAAGCCAAGTGGCAAGCTAATAAATGTCAATAATATATGGTAACTTTATTCTATATTTGACTATTTTAGTTAAATATAATATAATATAATATAATATAATATAATATAATATAATATACGGAATTTGAAATAAAAGATAATTTTGAATTTATAGATAAAGTTCTTAAATTTGAATTTAAATTAAAGATAAAATTTATCTCTTTTTTATCATGTTATCATACTTAATTCGGTTAATGATCATATGCAATCATGTTAGGAACTTTTATTATTTTTTTTAATTATTTAAATATTACTTTGCCTCTAGCAAAAGAAAAACTACTCCATATAACTATAAACTCTTTCACATTTAAAATGCTATATGTATAGTTCTTTGAAACACTGTAGCTAGATTTGAATAAAATGAAATTCTTTTAAAATAAATGTAATATATAGTATATATGTCTATGTTTATCTAAATAATAAAAAAGAGTTTACAAAACCAAATAAAAGTTTACTTACATATATAATAAAGTAAACATACATGCTGGACAAAGAAACATCACAAAATCAGTTAATATTAAAAAATAGTTTCTTTTTCTTCTTTAAGAATATTTGTTTGATGAGTCAATTTTCATAAATGGACATCAAACAAATAACAAAACTTTGGCTATACAATTTCTATCATTAATTTCAATTTAGCACATTCAAGGAATTGAAGGGTATAAGCTGAAACCCCTTCATTTAGCTGTAGTCAAGCCAATATTGCAAGTAGGAGTGTTCATGGTTCGTTTTGGATCGATTTTTGCCTATAAAAAAAAATCAAACCTAGTAAGTCGGTTCTTCAAATATTGGAACCAAACTAAACCAATTAAGTTGGTTTTTTATCGATCAATTTTATTGGTTTTGGTCGGTTTTTTGGTTATTTATCATTTTTTTCTTAGATATGAGGCATACACTACCAAGCACATATTGCGAAGACTATATTTTCAATGTAACACTACAAACCAATTGCTCTTTGAGAAAACTATCATTTATCAAACTATATTTATGATAATTGAATCAAATAGTGATGAATAATTTATGTACTCAATTAAAAATTGACTATTTTTAACATGAAATAAACTTTTGTACTTAGCAAAAGAAAACTACCAATCAAACTAGAATGTAAAGACAAAGAATTAGATAATTATACTAGCAAAAAGCTAGACTAAAAATATAAACGACTAATAAGTACCATAAAATTTTAGAAACTTAATATAAAAATATACATATATATATATATATATATATATATATATA
>MU779947.1:71082-152260 GCA_026770625.1 Nicotiana glauca | reverse complement strand
CAATGCTCCTTTCCTGGATTATGCATATATCTGCTAATAACTCCAACAACTTGTGAAATGTCAGGTCTCGTACAGGTCATTGCATACATCAAGCTACTAATAACATTTGCATATGGTACCTTTGACATATACTCTCATTTAGCTTCATCCAATGGAGACATAGTAGTACTTAGCTTAAAATGGGGAGCAAGTGGAGTACTAACTGGCTTAGTCTTCTCATCTATGACAAAATGGTGTAGTACTCTTTTCAAATATTCTTTCTGAGATAAACAGAGTTTCTTTGAACGTCTATCTCTTATTATCTCCATGCCAAGAATTTTCTTTGCCTCACCCAGATCCTTCATCTCGAACTCCTTCTTCAGTTGAATCTTCAACTTATCAATTTCTTCTGAATTCTTGGAAGCTATCAACATTTAGGAGAAGATATACAAAGGAACCATCTTCAAGCTTGCGCAAATACACACAATGATCGTATTTACATCTTTTGAACCCTTGACGCAATATAAACTTGTCAAATCGCTTGTACCATTGTCTAGAAGATTGTTTCAATCCGTACAACGACTTTTTAAGTTTGCACACCATATTTTCTTTTCCAGCAACTTTGAATCCTTCTGGCTGAGTCATGTAGATTTCCTCCTCCAAGTTTCCATGTAAAAATGCAGTTTTTACATCCATCTGAACTAGTTCCAAATCTAACTGTGCTACCAAAGCCAACGTAATTTTAATGGAGGAATGTTTTACAACTGGAGAAAATACTTCATTATAATCAATTCCCTCCTTTTGAGCATATCCTTTGTCCACCAATCTTGCTTTGTAGCGAACATCTACTTGGTTAGGAAATTCTTCCTTTTTTTGCAAATACCCATTTGCACCAAATTGTTTCTTTCCCTTCGGGAGATTGGCCAATCTCCATGTATGATTCTGATGAAGGGAATGTATTTCATCATTCATGGCAATCCTCCACTTATCTTCTTCTGAACTTTGGACTGCGACTTTATAAGTGGTAGGAACATCATCAGCTACAATTGAGGTTGCACAAGCAACCGTCTCTATAAGACGAACAAGTTTTGTTATTGTCCTTTTTAGCCTGCTGGTTGCTATTGATTCAAGTTGTTGTTGAAGTTCCTGAGTTGGAATCTCCTCTATTGGCTCTCCTTCCAAAGTATAATATTTATTTATTTTTTCCTCTGCTTCTTGTGTAGGAAAAATAAATTTTTCCTCAAACTCCACCTACTTAGAAGCACCCTCATTTTGTTTGGTATCTTGTGTTACCTTATTTACTATAGTAGATTCATCAAAGGTAACATCCCTGCTGAATATTACTTTCTTTGTCATATGACACCATAAGCAATATCCTTTGACTCCAGAAGTAATCTCCATAATAATAGCCTTCTTTGCCCTTGGATCAAATTGTGACTCTGTCATATGATAATATGCAGTTGAGCCAAACACGTGCAAAAAGTTATAATCTATAGCAGGCTTTCCATACCATTTTTCAAATGGTGTCTTGCCATCAATAGCAGCAGATGATAAGCGATTAATGAGGTGGCATGCATATGTAATTTCCTCAGCCCAAAATTCTTTGTCCAAGCCAGCATTGGACAACATACACCGTACCTTCTCCAGCAAGGTCCGGTTCATACGTTCTGCCACTCCATTCTGTTGCATTGTATGTCTGACAATGAAGTGTTGGACGATGCCATCATTTTCACGGACTTTATTGAAATGATCATTTTTGTATTCACCTCCATAATCTGTGCGAATACACTTGATCTTCCTGCCTATTTGATTCTCCACCATCATCTTCCATTTGAGAAAAATTCCCAAAACTTCACTTTTGATCTTCATTGTATACACCCATACTCTTCGGGAAAAATCATCAACAAAGGTTACAAAATAGTGTTTTCCACCCAATGAAGGTGTTTTGGAAGGACCCCAAACATCAGAATGTACATAATCCAAAATGCCTTTAGTATTATGGATTGCTGTACCAAATTTAACCCTTGTCTGTTTCCCTTTGACACAATGCTCACAAAACTCCAAGTTTCAACTCTTTACCCCTTCAACAATCCTTGATCTGATAGAGTTTTTAAGGATTTTCCTCCAGCATGTCCCAAGCGCATGTGCCATAGCCTGGTTGCTCCTGCCTCTTTGTCGTCACTGGACATCACTGTCGCTGTTCCAATAACTGTACTACCACGATAGCGGTACATGTTACTATTTTTCTGATTAGCCTTCATTACCACTAGTGCACCAGAGCATACTCTCATCACTTCATTTTCTGCAATGATTTTAAACCCTTTTGATTCTAGGGCTCCCACAGAGATGAGATTCTTCTTCAAATCCGGTACATATCGAACATCTGTTAATGTTCTGATCATTCCATCATGGTTCCTTAATCGTATTGAACCAATGCCATATGAGGTAAGAGGGTTGTTATCTGCTGTGTGGATGACTCCATATTCTCCTTCTTGAAACTCCACGAACCAGTCCCTGTTGGGACACATATAATAGCTACAATCCAAGTCCATCAACCATATGTCTGATGATGTTGATGACTCTGTTGTAACTAATGAGAAGTCTGAATCATCACTATCAGCTACATTTGAATCCATAATGGCCTTTCCATTGTTATGTTTGGCCTTATTCTTCAACTTTGGACAGTCTTTCTTCCAGTGCCCCTTTTCTCGACAAAAGGCACATTTATCTTTAATGGGTTTAGATCTTGACTTAGATCTTCCTTTCTTTGTCCTCGTTTGATTTTGAGGATGACCCCTCACAAATAGTGCTTCTCCTTCTTCGCCCTTCTGTTTTTCTCGCTTTCTTTGTTCATAGTTGTACAAAGCGAAACAAACTTCTCTAAGAGAAACTTTATCATTTCCATGGAGTAGAGTAGTTTTAAGGTGCTCGTACTCATCAGGAAGTGACGCTAACAACATCAAGGCCAAGTCACCATTATCATAAGTTGTATCCATATTTTGCAAATCTGTGACCAACTTATTGAAACTGGTGATATGTTCATTCATCGTGGTACAAGGAACATAGGTGAAGTGAAACAGTCTCTTCTTCATGTACAATTTATTTTGACTGTTTTTCTTCAAAAATTTATCCTCCAGTGCTTTCCATAATTTACTTAAAGAAGTTTCCTTTGTGTATGGATATTTCTGCTCTCTAGCAAGGTAGGATTGAATGGTACCGCAAGCAACACAGTTGATAATTCTCCAATCTTCTTCTTCAATAACATCTGGTCTCTTTTCTTCAATAGCAAGATCTAGCTCTTAATGAAAAAGGAAATCTAGAACCTCGCCTTGCCATATACCAAAATGTCTTGACCCGTTAAATATTTCTACTGCAAATTTTGCATTTGACATAATTCTTGTCACATGCGAAGATGCAAATGATGACGTATTGTTGACACTTGATGTTGATTCTTCTTGTTTATTGTCTCCCATCTTTGACACAAATATTATTTAATAGCTGACGACACAAATCAAGATTATTTCCTTTCTGGTTTGAAAGATCAGACTAAACTACAACCGCAGAGCATACTTAGACAAAACCTTGACTCAGTTACCAAGATAAATCTTTTCTGATGTGGAAGATTAGACTGTGCTGCAACCACAGAGCATACTTAGACAGTACCTTGGCTCTGATACCAATTGTTGCGGAAGCCAAATATATATAGTGTGAATGAGTCACAACTACTATACCAAAATTATGGCAGCCACTAAATAATAAATAAGACAATAAAACAACAATAAAAGGAACACCAGAATTTACGAGGTTCGGCCTATTTTGCCTACTCCTCGGACACAACCAATATTTTATTTCACTCAAAAAATACAAGTAAAATAATACTAGAGAGAGAAGATACAAATGCCTTAAGAAGATAAGAAGGCAAATGAGAGGTGTGTTTAAATTCTAAACATTAGGCCTCCTTTTATAGGGAAACATTCCCTACCAAAAGTGTCAACCACCGATGTGGGATATTTGACAACTTCAACAGTAGCACATATGAAAAACAAATGTGATATGCACTCAACATCTTGATCGCACAGAGGACATATTTGGTTTGTAGTCAACCCCCCCCCCCCCACACACACACATAGTTGAACAACCTATCTCAGGGGCGGATTTAGGGCGGCGGAAGGGGATCACCTGAACCCCCTTCACTGAAAATTTATACTGTATATATAAGGTAAAATTTGGGTTTTACCTCTATATATTAGGTTTTGAAAACTCTTAACACAACCCAAAAGTGTAGTTTAGTTGTTGGGGGGGGGGGGAGGGGGGTCAAACTTTCATAATGTCATAGGCTCAATTTCCACTTACTACAATTTTTTTTTAAACCCCCTTTATGGAGATCATGCCTCCGCACTGCCTATCTCTAGTATAGAGCCTCTCATGTGCAACGATTTTTAGAGTAAATATCCTTATAGGTAGACCTATTTTGTTACACACTAGTTTCCTCCATGTCATTTCTAGAATTCACCTCTTAGCTTTATGTAAAAATTCTTAGTAGAGAAATCAGAAATGCTCCATATTCTGCACATCTGTCATCGTGTAAGCTGCCTCATCTAAGTATTTGGTGGCCTTCAGTATCTTCTAATCAACCCAAGAAGCCTGCTTAGGAATATCTTTAAAGATGTTCCTATTCTTCCCATAATAGTAGTGAATGCACCTCACTCACAATTTATCTCCCTTCTTAGAAAAATTCCAAGATGTCCAGAATCTATGTTTGAACTAGGGGTGGGCATAAAATTTAAAAAATCTAATTTCGAATCGAACCGAATTAATTTGGTATTTCGGTATTTCGGTACAGATATTGCGTTATTTCGATATGGTACTCGGTATTGAGTTTTGATATTTCGGTATACAAAAATACAAAAATAATTAAGTCCAAGTACATCTTTGTTTCTATTTTCCAGCCCAATAAGCTAAACTGCAACCACAAACTAAACTGCAACCACAGAGCATACTCAGACAGAACCTTGACTTAGTTACCAAGATAAATCTTTTCTGATGTGGAAGATCAGACTGTGCTGCAACCACAGAGCATACTTAGACAGTACCTTTGCTCTGATAGCAATTGTTGCGGAAGCCAAATGTATATAGTGTGAATGAGTCACAACTACTATACCAAAATTATGGTAGCCACTAAATAATAAATAAGACAAAAAGACAACAATAAAAGGAACACCAGAATTTACGAGTTCGGCCAATTTTGCCTACTCCTCTGACACAACCAATATTTTATTCCACTAAAAAAATACAAGTAAAATAATACTAAAGAAAGAAGATACAAATGCATTAAGAAGATAAGAAAAAAAATGAGATGTATGTTTAAATCCTAAACATTAGGCCTCCTTTTATAGGGAAACATTCCCTACCAAAAGTTTCAACCACCGTGTGGGATATTTGACAACTTCAACAGTAGCACATATGAAAAACAAATGTGATATGTACTCAACATCTTGATCGCACAGAGGACATATTTGGTTTGTAGTCAACACCCCTCCCCCCACACACACACATACTAGAACAACCTATCTCAGGGGCGGATTTAGGGCGGCGGAAGGGGCTCACCTGAACCCCCTTCACTGAAAAATTACACTGTATATATAAGGCAAAATTTGGATTTTACCTCTATATATTAGGTTTTGAACACTCTTAACACAACCCAAAAGTGTAGTTTAGTTGTCAAGGATGGTCAAACTTTCATAGCGTCATAGGCTCAATTCCCACTTACTATAATTTTTTTTTAAACCCCCTTTGTGGAGATCATGCCTCCGCACTGCCTATCTCTAGTATAGAGCCTCTCATGTGCAACGATTTTTAGAGTAAAGATCCCTATAGGTAGACCTATGTTGTTACACACTAGTTTCCTCCATGTCATTTCTAGAATTCACCTCTTAGCTTTATGTAGAAATTCTTAGTAGAGAAATCAAAAATGCTCTATATTCTGCACATCTGTCATCGTGTAAGCTGCCTCATCTAAGTATTTGGTGGCCTTTAGTATCTTCTGATCAACCCAAGAAGCCTGCTTAGGAATATCTTTAAACATGTTCCTGTTCTTCCCATAATAGCAGTGAATGCACCTCACTAACAATTTATCTCCCTTCTTACAAAAATTCCAAGATGTCCAGAATCTATGTTTGAACTAGGGGTGGGCATAAAATTTGAAAAATCTAATTCCGAATCGAACCGAATTAATTTGGTATTTTAGTATCGGTTTTTTCGATTTTTCGGTACAGATATTGCGTTATTTTGATATGGTACTCGGTATTGAGTTTTGATATTTCAGTATACCAAAATACAAAAATAATTAAGCCCAAGTACATCTCCGTTTCTATTTTCCAGCCCAATAAGCTTAAGTCCCCTCCCCCACCCCCCCTAATTCCCTAATCCCTTAGCGCCTAGCGGCCTCGCTTAGGCTTAGAGACTGTTACGACTTACAGCAATAGCTTCTTCTGCTTATGTTTCACTCGTTGTTTGGTAGATTTCACTAATAATGTCAAGATTTTTCACATAAATTTTATTAAAAGCAATGTCAAGTAACTATGTTTAGCTATTAGGTAACGTGGTAATGTGAAAATTAGAGATGATATATAATTAACTTGGTTCAATAATGCTCAACAAGAATAGTGGAAAGCTTTGTAAACTAAGAAGGTTAAAGATATCGATACTAAGTTGCCATTATAAGAGATGAACCTTGATCAATTAAAAAATTCAATTAAGCTGGAAAAAAATGGTGTGCTTATCTCTAGTACATACTATGTGCCTATGTCTAATTCCTGGAAAATCTGTTAAAGTTTTCTTCTGTTTTCTGAAGAAAAAGAAGAAAAAAAAAAACAAAAAATATCACTTTGAAGATCTTTCACTGCTTTGTTGGACGTGGTCATAATACATCGATCCTTGTAGCTAAGACTTGAGGTGCTATACTGCAATGTGCAATCTGTTGCTACCTTGTACAACAATTGACTTGTCATGTTATATAGGATTATAGGAATGGTGCCATACTGAAACCGTACAAAAATCGTACCGCGCCAATAAAAAAATACCAAACCATATCGAACAACTTTGGTATGGTATTTCGTACGCACAATTAATATACCGAATATCATAATACAGAACCGTAATTTTTCCTTCCTATACCATATATGAAAGTTTATTACAAAAAATATGCATATTATGTATATTACCCGCCCAGTCCACGTTTTACCTATAAATTTTGTACCATTTGACTATTAGGCATTAAAAGGGCAGAATATTCCCTAAAAATGCGGTAAAATTAAGGAGAAAATCTTGGTGTTAATTGATTCTACATTAAATTTAATTTTTAAAAAGGGAAATGTGATTTCTCATCTGCGTATTTTTCTCCAGAACTCGAAAAAAAAAAAAAGAACGAACAGCTACAAAAACTACGAACAGATTCAACTACTAACATCTTCGAAGATTTGAATTCAAATTGTCGAGTTTCAACAACTCAAAGTTGAAAAAATCTGTTCTTCGTCGTTTCTTCTATCAAATTGTCGCTCATATATATCTATTCTTTATCTTTTCTTCTCTCAATCTAGAAATCCAAAAAAACATCATCATCAACAACAAATCATGTCCAAAATTGCAATTATGCTACAATTTAATGGCAATTGGGATAACTATGACAGATTTAGAGATTTTGAAGTTGATGCCATTGTGGTAGATGAGATTGCAAGCTACAGTACTCTGATTTCTATAATTGCAGAACAACTATCAATTGATACTACTGAAAAAATTGTAGAAATCAAATACATCGTGAACGATAATTATCCCCCAATGGAGATTAGGAATGATATG
Source organism: Nicotiana glauca (assembly GCA_026770625.1). Taxonomy (NCBI): domain Eukaryota; kingdom Viridiplantae; phylum Streptophyta; class Magnoliopsida; order Solanales; family Solanaceae; genus Nicotiana; species Nicotiana glauca. Next base: position 144,424 of record MU779947.1, on the reverse strand, counting down.
GGGGGTTCGTGTGTATATGGAGACCAAAAAGGAGAATAAAAACTTAGGTTCATATCCGCTTTGTATAAGTGTACGAGATTTCAATATGGAATTGGCAATCACCAACGATAACAAAAGTGCAGGTTTGTGTAGTTCGAAAATGCTTAGAATTTTAGTTTTATGATAATATCTATAAATTTACTACATATATCTACAATTTCAATTAAAGAAAGAGTTAAGAAGTATTGTTTTCAGAGCAATCTACAAATTACAATAATTTAACTACAAAGATTCTACAAATTTATAATGACACTGTTTATCTCTATTTTGATACAGGTTCATCTGGATCGCTAAAGTTACTTGATATGTCATCGTCTCCAGACACAGAGAATATCAAAGTGAAATAATAAAAGAATATACGCAAACTGATATTGAAGAAGGACAAGTGGACAAGCAAACTGTAGTTGTTGCAATGAAGCAATTTTCTGTGGTGCACAAGTTCCAGTTCAGAGTTAAAAGATCTAGTCATAGAAGGTATGGAGAAAAGCTGATTTTAAGTAGTGCTTTGTTCAAACAATGTATTTTTTTAACATTGTAGATGAATTGTAGTTAAATTATAGTTTATGTTACTTTCCCTTAAAACAATCCTTCTGTTGCACCTACAATTATAATTTGTGTTAAATATTATTTTTTTTGGGTAGCTACTGGCTTGTATGCGTTGGTGAAAATTGTAAATGGCATTTCAAGGCAACGTCAATAAATGATTCCACAATGTTTAAGATAAGGAGTTTCAACCGACAGCACAGATGCTCCTTAATGGACGAAACATTCATATAGTGCAAACGTACTGCAGCTGTAGTTGGTAGCATGGTCATTCCAAAGTATTGTGATCCAAAGATTGTTTACACACCAAAGGGCATACAAACTGACATGTTAGCAGAACACAGAGTGAACCTAAGCTACATGCAAGCATGGAGAGCAAAGGAAAAGGCTTTACAATTTTTGAGAGGGAATCCGGCTGACTCCTACAACAAATTACCCAAATATTTTTATATTCTTGAGGAGACTTATCCTAGTTCTCATGTTAAATTGAAGAAGACAACAGATGAATGCTTCTTGCACGCATTTGTTGCTCTTTGTACATCAATAAGTGGTTGGCAACATTGTAGGCCAGTAGTATTTGTTGATGGGACATTCTTAAAGTCAGCCTAAAGGGGGATTATGCTAACGACAAGCACCATGGCTGCAGTAGGTAACAAGTGTTAAAATTTAGTAGTTATTTTGTAGGCAGTCTATAAAATGTAGATACATTATAGTTATTTTGTAGGCAGTACAAAAAACATGTAGATAACTTATCTATATTATGAAGGTAAATTGTAGTTGTTGTGTATTCATATTTTATATACATCTGCAAAGCTGCCAATTAAAATTTTATGAATTTTGAATGTAGGTAAAATATTACCCTTGGCATATGCTGTGGTTGATTCTGAAAATGACGCATCTTGGAAGTGGTTCTTTGAGAAATTCAAGCAGGCATATGGTGAAAGACCTTCAATGTGTGTTGTTTCAGATAGGAATGAGAGTATAATGAAGGCAACATCAATTGTCTATCCGAGCATGCCACACTACTCTTGTATATGGAATATTTGGAAAAATATAAGGTCAAAATTCAAGAAGGGTCATCTACAATTACATGAATTGTACTTTGCTACAGTAGGGGCATACACTCTGGATGAATTTAATGAAAGGATGTCGAAGATTGAAGAGATAGACCCTCGTGTTAAATCATACCTCTATGATATTGGCTATCATAGATGTCAAGAGTACATGAAACGGTAAATAGAACTTGGACTATGATATCAAATATTGCAGAGTCATTGAATGCTGCAACAAAATATGCAAGAGAGCTGCCAATATTTGACCTATTAGAATATATGAGGACATTTCTTGAAACTTGGACGAAAGAGAAGTTATTGAAGGCTAAGCGTACCTTCACATACCTTGGTTACAAATTCAACAAAGAATTGGAGAAAAATAGTACATTATCTCAAAAACTTAGGGTAAGATCTCTTTATTTGGTGCATAAAAAAATATTTTAATATACAGTGTCTCCAGATTGTAGATAAATTATAGGCAAATTGTAATTTACTTGTAGTTTGTAGTTAATTTGTAGATAAATTATAGATAAAATATAGATATATTGTAGATACTATATTTTTAATATTGTAAAATTTTTTTCTTTGTGTTTGTTCTGAAAATATAGGTGAGGGCTTCAACAGATCATATACATATTGTGTTGGATGGTATGAAGCGGCATATTATGTATCTTGAAAACAAGAAATGTAGTTGTGGCCAATTCCAACTTGAAGAACTTCCATGTGTGCATTCTTTGGCTGCATTAAGACACATGCATGAAACATATGAAAACTATTTCTGTCCGTATTACACAAGGGAGAGCCTTCTGCGTACGTATGAAATACCAGCTCCTCTTCCCGATGAAAAGCAAATGGAATGTGCCACAACATATTTTGGATGAGGTAGTATATCTACCGGAAGGAGATAAAAGGCAGCCAGGGAGACCTCAAAAGGAAATATATAAAACATATGATAAAATAAAGTCTAAGAAGTACAAGGTGTCATGCGGAAATTGTGGAGGTGAAGGTCATAACAAAAGATCTTGCAAGAATGCTCCCAAAAAGAAATGAATATCATGTAGTTAGAATGATTATTCAAACTAACTGTTAATGGGTTAAAGTTAGCAGATTTTGGCAGTGTAATCGTTTAAGTTTTTAAAAATCATTATGAATTCATCTACAATTTGTTTATGTGTGTTAAATATGCTTTTATGTATCTTGTCAGGCATCTGCATTTGTCTTTGAATTAGTGTAATTATGTTTTAGTACTTATTATGTACAATACAATTGATATTAAAAGTAACTTCATGTAAATTGTTTCCAGATTGTAGTTATAATGTAGGTTAAATGTAGTTAATTTGTAGTTTTTATAAAATTTTGTAGACAATTTGCATATTAATTGTGGATAATACATTTCTACGATTGGAATATTTATTTCTTATTTTTGTTTGTGTAATTTATATTCAACTGACAGTTATATACAAATATTACATAGAACTTGGAGGTAAACATCTAAAAATTATGATAAAAAGCTACAAAATTTATATACAATAACTTGATTCTTCACGCAATGTAGATAGTTTGAAGGTTATTGGTAGGCAAATGGTATGCTAACATCAAAATACTCATGTTTAATATAAAGATGATACGGTTCTGTAAACAAGCCAATTTATATTGAAGTAAATAACAAATAATGAAACATAAAATAATAAAACAATAAGGTATGCTGCAATAAAAACTTAATAATTTTGTTCATAAAGTAGTGTATTCTCCTTCAACTACAAATTGGCATCAAGTAAACTAGGAAAACAGGACACTATTTCTTCTTTCTCTGCACTCTAGTCTTCTCATTTAAAGCAGGAGCACTCTTCCTCCTTGCCAGCCTTCCTGTAACCTCACTCTCATCGATTGGCCCATCTTCTTGCTTCTTTGTAGCATAGTCCCATAGTAGAGCTGCATAGCGTGTACGATGTTGGTCAATATCTGAAAGGTCTTCTGAAGGGATTGAAAAATCTCCAAGGCTAACATTTTCCGCAAAAGCAGCCACAAGTACACCACAATCGCTGCATAAGACACAAAAATTGAATTATTTAACAAATGATTATAAAAAAATAATAATTAAACATCTAGAAAGAGAGAATAGTTTTTTTACTGTTATCCTTCCTTTTGCTGTGGAATCTCCGCAACCAACCACTGTATGTTGAGAGGGTCTGTAATTAGTTTCTCAATATATGTCTTTGTGGTCTTGAAGTCAATGTCATTACACTTACCATAGAAACCAGTGCAAGACAAATACAGAGGGATAATGATTGAAAACTTATCAACACATGATTCAACAATATTATGATTATGTGAAGACACCATGAAATCGTACACATAAAGTTGCCTGTCTGCTATGTCGAAAATGACCAACAACCAATGGAAATTCTCTACAATATTCACGGGCATGATGACATAGTCAACTTCATCCCAGGCAACATTAGCAAGAATTCTATACCCAAGAATATATTCTGCAACATCATCATCGGGTTTAACAACCGAATACTTTTGTTCTGGTGGAGAACTCATGAACTTCTCATAGATTTGTTCAATCTTTGACTTGAACAAGCAATCAGTTGTTGTAAACCTAGTGTTGTCGTTGTTGGGACCATATTTGCCTCTTTTTATCATGTAATACATAATAACATCAATGTGCTGCAAAATAAAATAATATCTACTATAAGCTACACTGCAACTACAATCCTTTACAAATCAGATACATATTAAACTACAAAGCTAGAATTCAAATATTCTAACAAATAGCTACACTTTAGCTGCTTTACACAGCAAAACATGGAACACAACAACTACCATAAGGTCTTAATAATATTGACATTCAAACTATAGCACATATTTGTAAGTGTTCAGCTTGAACTACACTATAACTACAAATTAACTATAATATACCTACAATTACACTACAAAACAGAATTGTGAATTTATTCTTTTATACTTATAAAGTTACTGAGGACTTGTCAGGGTGAGCAAGGAAATAAAACCAGTCCTTCTTATCCACCTTTTCAACTCCAAGGTCTAACCAAGGCTTGATTTGGTTATCCTTTCTTGAAAAAGGAGCCTTCCTCCTGTAAAAAATTACATAATAAATTACTTATTTATACTTTAAAATGATAAAATGAAAGTATCAAACTAAGCATTCATACCTCTTAGATACTTTGTCACTATGGTGTTATAACCACTTGTTGAACTTATCTAACACATCAGCATCTACATTTTCACCAATAAGAGTTATGAAGGGGTGCTTGAGGTAGAAAAATTTAGGTACAATAGAGCTGCTACCTCCAGAACTGTATAGAGGTATGAAAGGTGATCGTGCATGTTTCCCTGGTTGCCTGGTTATCCAAGGATGAATAGGGGTTGCTTCATGTGGTATGGCCTCTCAGACATAACCAACTGTGTTAAGTTGTCTAGCAACTCAAATTCATCCAATGTCACACCCTTCTTATCAATGTCTGATCCTTCAGAAACAACTTCATCCACATGAAGTGCATCTTCACCTTCATTTTGCTGCCTCTCAATGACTTGTTATGTTTGAGCTACTACAGTGACTCCGTGAATTGGGGAGCACACATTGACATTATCAATATCTATTACATAAAACATATATTACTTAACAGGAATGTAAAATTGTATAAACAACAATTACATTTTCTGAATGACAGCATGATTTTATACCTGCATGTTCAACCTCAGCTGCTTCTTGAAAATCTGGATATAAGTCCCCATGTGCTGGAACATGTTCTTGACAAACTGCAGCTTTAATTTAAAATATAAAAGATAAATAATACTAGATAATACTGCATTGAAAGTTGTAGATATAAATAGGAAGTTGTAGGTAAAATGTGAATGATAAAACTATGCTCTATAAAGTTTTTTAGTAAGTGTATATATTTGTAGCTACTTTGAAGATACATGTGTTGCTTGTGCTTGCATGCATTTGAGCACCAATATTGCAATGAAATTGTTGGTTGTTCAATCCTTGTTGTTGGTCATTATTTTTGGTTGAAGTACGAGCAAACTGTAGATTTAATGTTAGTTTGAGTATATTGTTTGTATTGTATATAATTTGTTTTGGTATATAAATATGTGTCAACTATTACCTTTGCCTCATCTACAACATATGTCCTGTTTATCAATTTCACAACATTTTTCATAGAATCATCTACAAAAACTCTAAGGTTATGGAGTTCCTCAAATACAGCCTTCCTAAAACCATCTAACTTCCCATCAACCTAACAACAACAACAACAACAACAACGACAACAACCCAGTAAATCCCACAAGTGGGGTCTGGGGAGGGTAGTGTGTACAGATCTTACCCCTACCCCGAAGGGGTAGAGAGGCAAACTTCCCATCAACCTACAAGTTAAAAATGTAGAATTATAGAATTATACTACAATTTAAATACAGTGCATACTACATAAACTGTTATGAAAATGTAGATAATATGTGAAAGCATTATAGTTAATATTAGTACCTGCTGAATTCCCTTTTCTAGCTTCCTGAGCTTTCTTGCCACAGATTCCTTGTTCTCTTGAGCTTCTATATGTTTAGGTTCCAATGTTGGAGAATCAACATTTGGAACCTCTGATGATTGTGCACCCTGCTCAGCTCCATAATCAATTTTGTTTGGCAAATTAAGCACTGCAATATCTTCTCCAGATTCAGTCATGCTTGTGAACTCAATGATGAAAAAAATAGTTAGGTCTAATAATGCAGAAAAAATAGAATAATTATTGATATTCTGTAGGTAAATGTAGACAGTAATCACAATTGAAATAAATACCTTAATCCACTCAGGCTTGATCATCTTCTCTTCAAAGGCAGTTAACCAAATCTTCCCCTTAGAAGCTAACCATCTTAACATGCAAGGTATTGAGTCAGAAGACCTCGTAGCAATCTTCGTGCTAACAGTCGTGCAACACTCATATAGCCACACTTACAAGGCTAATGAGCATCCCCGTATGAGAAAAGAATGTACGCGGGGATTTTGACGATGCCTAACTGATTCCATAACCTGATTGAAGGACTTAATACCCCATGGGTATGACTGAAAATGACCAGACTCTACCAAATAGAACCTAAATTTGTTTATAAAAGACACATGGTCTTTGTCAGAAGGACAAACAAAAAATTCCAAAAGATAAAGAATGCGCAACTTGATTGCGTCCTCATCGTTCACCCAAGATTTATTTGTCACTATGTTTTTCAGATACCACTTTTATACTCTTTTTTTGTTAGGAAAATAGCTATTCATTAGCTTGCTAACAAAACTAGAAGTGTATCCAAATTCTGAAAACTGATTGACACAATTTAATCCAGTAACTAAACAAACTTTCTCAATGAAAAATTCAATTTTTCACCCTTCAAGTTAACTGGAAAAAAATAAATCATTAGAATTAGATAGTTCATACTTCATTAGGAGATGAATAGCTTGGTTTTGCATGCAAATGGGGGGGAGAGACAGTAAGTAACCAAAATAAGTTTTCTTAAAAGCCTTTAAACCAATTGGAGAAAATAAGTCTTTGATCTGACTAGGAATGCTAGGATCACAAAAAGTGTGGAATCTAAGCACACCATAATCAATATTTTGCGGGGCAAAATAATGTCCAGTCTGCAAAAAATGATAAATTATTTAAATACGTAAAATGCATAAAAATGACCTATTAATCTACATATTACCTATATCTAACTACAACTTCAATGCACACATATCTAAAAACACATGAGGAAGAAAGAATAAATACAGATCTGTTGTAAAAAATACAGTCTAACATACAATTCTGCTTCAAATTGTAGTAGTTACCTAATATTATATTTACAATAAAACTACAAAAAAATCTACCTAACAATACAACTACAATTTAAAGCCTTTTTCTACAAAAAGGAACCAAAACCAGATAACTACAATTCTGCTTCAAATATTAGTAGTTACATAACATTATAACTACAATAAAACTATAAATATAACTAAAGTTATAAATGCAGAACATTACAACTACAATAATCTTCAAAATTAAGCCAATTAAGCTACATTTGTGAAAAACATGAATAACACAGATTTTCACCTCATAACCAAACAAAACAATTAGAAAATAAACAAAAAAATAGAAAATAAACTAATAAATGTATACCTTCGCCAATGATTGCTTCTGAACAATCTTAGGGAGTTATTTTTGAATGTTTCTTCATGTTTAGATTTTTAGAACCAAGAGACTCCTCTACAAAGTCGTCATCCTTAGCAATGTCTTTCCCTTTTCTTTTGATTTGTTTGACTGCTGTAGAACATTCTCCAACATCTACATCAAGTTTTGCTTATTCTCATTTCAGCTCTTATTTGTCGGGGAGATGAAGTATGACTAATATCTATAATAGCATATGTAGATTTACCTAGGTTTTTGGGTGATTTGGGGGATAAAACACCCCAATCAAAGGACGGTAAATCACATAGTGCTGATTTTTTTGGACTCTTTTTCAAACCTTCCTTGATCTTCATTGATGAACTTCAACTAAATAAAAATGTGGATAGAAAGTTGTTTAAAAAGTTTATTGAATTTTGTTTGAATTTAGAGGGAAAGTGGGTGATTTCAGAAGAAGGACAATGGAGAAAGAAGCGTGGGAGGGTAAAAAGAACGGGGGAGGGGGGTATGGGGATGAGAGGTTAGGAGAGAGAAAGTGAGGATTAGTATTGTAAAATAATGAAAAGGCTTAAATTAAGGAGTATAAAATATCACATTAATTATAACCTTAATTAGATATGGTATATAAATGGTGATTTGGTATGATAAATGTAATTAAGTGAAACCTTAAACATGTAGGGTAAAAAGGTTTCATAAGTGGGATAGGAATGTAAAAATTCTTTCATAAATATTGTACCGAAGTATCAAATGCCTACCCCTAGTTTAAACCTCACTTGATACCCACCCACTACCCCATAGTAGACAAAGCTTTTGCTAAGATTTGCAAAAGGTCAAATTATTAGTAATTTGTATTAGAAAATATATTTTAAAAAAACAGAAACAAAGTAAAACCAAAAATGTAGAAGAAGCAGAAAATTAATCTGAGTCTACTGAATTCACAATGTTTCCTTAAAGAACTTAATATCCTCCTAGTACTCGAGGCTTATGATTATTTTCTTCCAGGATAGAATGGATTACCCTCACTAGTGCAGCGGGTATTTCAAATTCAGTGCCCAATGAACTCAAAGATTGGTAGCAAATCACACTTACTATAATTTTCTCTCTATTAAAACAATACAGAAAGAAGAAGGAGAAATCAAAATTTTCGTTAGGAAAATATGTGGGAAAGATCATGTATTATAGCTGTGACGACCCGGCCGATCGTCTTAAGAATTAACACTTCGTTCCCCTATTAACTACTTTTTTCGAGTTTATTTTTGCTATTTTAATTTGACGAAACATTCGGTTTTGAGTTTCGGAGAATTTTGGGACACTTAGTTCCTAAATGAGAGCTTAAGTATTGGAAAATTGACCATAGTCGGAATAATGTGAAGACAACCTTGGAATGGAAAATCGATGATTCTGTTAGCTCTGTTGGGTGATTTGGGGCTTATGGGCATGGTCGGATTGTATTTTGGTGGTCCGTAGCTAATTTAGGCTTGAAATGTCGAAAAGTTAAATTTTTGGAGTTTCGGTTTGATAATGAGATTTTGATCTGAGGGTCGGAATGGAATTCTGAGAGTTACAGTAGTTCCGTTGTGTCATTTGGGATGTGTATGCAAAAGTTCAGGTCATTCGGATGTGGTTTGGTTGAGTTTTTTTTTAATCAAAAACGTAATTTAGAATATTTTGGAATTTTTAGGCTTGAATTCGATGCGAAATAGGTGTTTTGATGTTGTTTTGAGCGTTCCGAAGGTTGGAGCAAGTTTGAATGAAGTAATAGGATATTTTGGTACGTTTGGTTAAGGTCCCGGGGGCCTCAGGTATGTTTCGGATGCTCAACGGACCATTTTTGGACTTGGAAAGATTGCAGATTTTTCTACTGTTGTGTTGTAGGTATTTTACTCTTCGTGTTCGAGAAGAGTCAGCTGAGGAAGGTGGAAATTAAGCCTTCACATCTGCGAGCCAGTCTCCGTATTCGCGAAGGAAGCGTTTGTGCATCGCGTTCGCGGGGGTGGTATCGCGTTCGTATAGAAAAAAATGAGCGGCTGAGTTTCATTGGATTTAATGCATCGCGTTTGCGATAAGGGAATGCGATCGTGAAAGCCTGCCTGAGTAAAGCATTGCGTTCACGAGGTGTTGGTCGCGATCGCGAAAGAGGAAAATTGGTCAAAGTTATTTTGTTCTTAGCAAACGAGCCTTTGACCGCGTTCGCGAAGAAGGATTGCAGGCCTAGGCAGAAGGTTTAAAAGGTCGTCTTGTTCGCGAATGTGGGGTTTATTTCTTCCATTGTTTGACATTTTTGGAGCTTTTTGAAGGAGATTAAAGAGGGATTTAAGGGGAATCGCTTGGAGGTAAGAATGTTTTACCTAAAACTCGATTCTATTATGAAATCTACCTAGCAAATCATGGAATCTAGGCCTAAAATAGAAGAATTAGGATTGAGTTTAAGAGACTTTAAAATGAGAATTTTAGGGGCCATTTGGACTTTGATTTCAGTGTTCTTGGTATGTATGGACTCGTGGAAAGATAAGGATTCCGTTGATGTAATTTTTATCGAGTTTCGAGATGCGAACCTGAAGGGCATTTTGGTCATTTTACCTAATTTCGCGTATTAGCGAAGAATTTGATTGTAGAATCAAGTACTTGAAGTGTTATTTATATAATAAAATTGAATTGAATAGATTTGGGCCATTTGGAGTCGAGTACTCATGGTAAATACGTGGTTTCGGGTTGATTATTGAGCCGGTTCGAGGTAAGTGGCTTGCCTAACCTTGTGTAGGGGGAATTTCCCCTTAGAATTTGGCATTGTGATATTTGAAATGCCTCGTACGTGAGGTGATGAGCGCGTACTTATGCTAATTTCTGAAAATTTGTTTTCATTAAGTAATTAAAACTGTGTTTCCTTTCCTTTCTGTCATTACCACTTGAAATTTAAGCTTGTTGTTAGTTTAGGAAAGCATGTCTAACTGAATTAATTGCCCATTTGCTCCAATTGCCTTATTTGAATTATGTGCAGGATGCTAGGTTAAAAATACCTATTTCGCCTTGATATGAAGTTGATAATTAATGACTATTCTTCGTGTTGTTACTGTGTGTATATTTGGGACTACGGATGTGGGATTCTGGTAGATCCCCCTTGTTTGTTTATTTTGGACTATGGATGTGGGATTCCAATAGATCCCCCTTGTTTGTTTATTTAGGACTACGGATGTAGGATTCTGGTAGATCCCCCTTGTTTGTTTATTTTGGACTACGGATGTAGGATTCCGATAGATCCCCCAGCACAGTTATATGGAACTATGGAATGCACCTGGTAGATTTCCCCAATATTGGGTATTGTTTATTTGGGACTACGGATTTGGATTCCGGTAGATCCCCACACACTGATAGTTGGACTACGGGACGGGATCCCAGGAGATCCTTTAAATATATATATATATATATATATGATAGACTACGGGACGATATCCCGGGGGATCCACTGGATAGTTGTAATTGGGACTACGAGATGGTATCCTGGAAGATGCCCCGTTGTTATCTCTGTGTTGAGCTATATTTCTTTCCCGTGATTTATTTTGTCTATGTTTTAGTTGTTGTTATTCTTCCAGTTCTAAGTTATTCACTTATGTCTCCCTTATTTATATTGTTTTATTCCACACTGCTAACCCTTATACCTTATTTAACCTCAATAGGGCCCCGACCTTCCTCATCACTACCCAACCGAGGTTAGACTTGGCACTTACTGGGTACCGTTGTGGTGTACTCATGCCCTTTCTGTGCATATTTTTCATATGCAGATACAGGTACTTTCACTTAGTCCTATCACCTCTGAGGCGAGGCGACTGCTATAGCGACTTCAATATATATCTACCACATTCGCAGACTAATAAGTCTCTTTCTATTCTTGCTGTTTAGTATTATCCCTTCTGTATTTATGTTCTTGTTAGACTTTCTGGAGTTAGAGCTATGTAGTACTTCGTAGCTTATGATTCGTGGGTTTCGGGGTCTTGGATTTGTGTATTGGTTTTGAGAATTTAGTATTGTGTATATCGAGCGACACCTTTAAACGTTGTTATTTACCTTATAACTGTTTTAATTTATTTTATTTTTTCGCAAATTGGTTTTTCTTTAACAATTTATTCTTACCTAGTCGTAGTGACTGGGTGCCGTCACGATGGTTCACGCAGAGAGAGCTGGGGTCGTGACAAGTTGGTATCAGAGCTCTAGGTTCATAGGAGTCATAAATCACAAGCCGGTTTATTAGAGTCTTGCTGATTGGTACAGAGATGTCTGTACTTATCTACGAGAGGCTATATAACCGTTAGGAAAATTCCACTTTATTTGATTTCCCTATCATGTGAGATTTTTGACATCACAATCCTAAACCTCTATCTTCCATTCTCTCACAGATGGTAAGGACACGTGCTACCAGAGATGACCAGATACCCACGCCCCTTACAAGAGCTGTTAGAGGTCAGGGCCGGGGTAGAGGCCAAGGACGTGCACGCGGTACAGCTAGAGCATCCGCACAAGATGCTACCGAGAAGCCACCAACAATTCCATCCATAGCTCAGGCACCGGATATCCCCACTGCTGCTACTACTCCAGCACTTCAAGAGACATTAACATAGTTCCTGAGCATGTTTGGTACATTAGTTTAGGCGGGGTTGATTCAGGTTGTACCAACTACTTCAGAGATCAGGGGAGGAATCCAGACTCCCGCCACCCCCACTCCAGAGCAGGAAGTTCTCATTAGTCGAGTTCCAAATGTCATAGCGACACAACCTGTGGTCCCAGTTCAGCGGGTGGTGAGGGCCCCTCATCGAGTAGAAGACAGACAAGGTCGGGAGAGAGAGTATACGAAAGTGAGGAGACCTCGTAGACTGGAGAGGTGCACTAGTCCTTATTTTGGGGGAAAAGTACGACATGGTAGAGGTTTTGTGGGTCAACCAGCTGAGTTTGCGTCTCAGATTTCACTCATTATTTCAGGGGTTCATGGGTCTCAAAAGTACCCGTACCGCATAGTTTCCATTAACACGTCAGCTGTGAGGTTTCTTTGAGTGTGGTGACATACGCCATTTGGTAAGGTATTGCCCTAGGGTTGGTAGGAGTGCACCTCTACAGACTTCTCAGCCACAGCATGCCCCGCAAAGTTTTCAGGCTATGGTTACAAAACTAGCTCCAGCTGCTACCCCACCTACTCAGCCAGCTAGAGGTAGAGATCACCCTAGAGGGAGGCCAGGCCAGATATTATGCCTTTCCTGCCCGTACCGAGGCTGGTAGAGATCACCCTAGAGGGAGGCCAGACCAGATATTATGCTTTTCCTGCCCGTACCGAGGCTGTTGCCTCTGAATCTGTCATCACAGGTATTGTACTGGTTTGTCATAGAGATGCATAGGTTCTATATGATCCAGGCTTCACTTATTCTTATGTGTTTCTTATTTTGCTCCGCATTTGGGTATACCTCAGGATTCTTAGAGTTCTCCTATTTATGTTTCTGCTCCTGTGGGAGATTTTCCTGTTGTGGACCACATTACTCTTAGTGGTTTTGAGACCAGAGCCGATTTATTGTTGCTCAGCATGGTAGATTTTGATATTATCTTAGGCATGGACTAGTTATCGCCCCATTATGCTAATCTTGATTGTCACGCCAAGACCGTGACGTTGGCTTTGCCAGGCATACCGTATGTTGAGTGGAGGGGTACCTTAGATCACACTCCAGTAGAGTTATTTATTTCCTTAAGGCTCAACTTAGGGTTAAAAAGGGGTGTGGCACGTATTTAGCTTATGTGAGATATGTCAGTATTGATACCCCTTTCGTTGATTCTGTCCCAGTAGTACGTGATTTTTTTGATGTTTTCCAGCTAACCTTTCGGGCATGCCACCCGATAGAGATATTGATTTTGGCATTGATCTATTACCGGGAAGTCAGCCCATTTCTATTCCTCCATATTGTATGGTTCCTCCTAAGTTGAAGGAATTGAAGGATCATTTACAGAAATTGCTTAATAAGGTCTTTATTCGACCCAGTGTATCACCTTGGGGTGCACCTGTCCTGTTTGTGAAGAAAAAGGATGGTTCTATGCGTATGTGTATTGATTATCGCCAGTTGAACAAGGTTACAATGAAGAATCGTTATCCTTTTTCGCGTATTGATGATCTGTTTGACCAGCTTCAGGGTGTACAGGTGTTCTCTAAGATTGACTTGCGCTCAGGTTACCATCAGTTGAAGATTCGGGAGCCAGATATCCCGAAGACTGCTTTCAGGCCTCGGTATGGTCATTACGAGTTCCTTGTTATGTCATTTGGGATGAGCAATGCCCCAGCAGTCTTTATGTATTCGATGCACAGTGTATTCCAGCCATATCTTGACACTTTTTTCATTGTCTTTATTGATGACATTCTGGTGTATTTCCAGAGTCGGGAAGATCATGAGAAACATCTGAGGATAGTGCTTCAGACTTCAAGGGAAAAGAAGTTATATGCAAAGTTCTCAAAATGTGAGTTTTGGTTGGATTCTGTGGCATTCTTAGGCTACGTGGTATCGAGTGAGGGTATTCAGGTGGAACCAAAGAAGGTAGAGGCAGTGTGGAGTTGGCCCAGACCATCCCCGGCTATAGAGATCTGCAGTTTTCTCAGTTTGGCGGGTTACTACCGTTATTTTGTGGAGGGGTTTTCATCTATTGCAGCCCGTATGACCAGACTGACCCAGAAGGGTGCTCCGCTCTAGTGTACAGAAAAGTGTGAGGTGAGCTTTCAGAAGCTCAAGATAGCTTTGACTACAACCCCAATTTTGATATTGCCTACAGGTTCGGGGTCTTACACTGTCTATTGTGATGTCTCGAGGATTGGCCTTGGAGCGATTTTGTAGCAGGACGGTAGGGTGATTGCCTACGCGTCCAGATAGTCAAAGGTGAACGAGAATAATTACCCTGTCCACTACCTGGAGTTAGTTGCCATTGTTTATGCCCTGAAGATTTGGTGCCATTATCTATACGGCGTGCCTTGTGAAATTTCTACTGACTATTGGGCTTATAGCATATGTTCAAGCAAAAGAATCTAAATTTGCACCAGATGAGGTGGTTAGAGTTATTTAAGGACTATAATATCACTATTCTATATCACCCGAGCAAGGACAATGTGGTGGCCGATGCTTTAAGTTGTGGGGCAAAGATTTTAGGGAGTTTGGCTTATCTACCAGTATCATAAAGGCCTATAGCGAGGGATGTTCAGGCCTTAGCCAGCCAGTTTGTGAGATTGGATCTTTCAGAGCCTAGTCGGGTTCTAGCTTGCATGGTTTCTCGGTCTTCCTTATTTCATCGTATCAGGGAGCGACAGTATGATGACCCTCATTTGCTTGTCCTCAATGAAAAGGTTCAACATGGTGATGCTACAGATGTGGCCATTGGAGAGGACGAAGTATTGAGGATGCAGGTTCGGGTCTATGTACCCCATGTTGATGGGCTTCGGCAGTTGATTCTAGAGGAGGCCCTCAGTTTGTGGTATTCCATTCATCCGGGTATCGTGAAGATGTACCAGGATTTGAGGCAGCACTATTGGTGGAGGCATATGAAGAATGATATAGTTGGGTTTGTAGCTCGGTGCCTCAACTATCAGCAGGTGAAGTATGAGCATCATAGACTGGGTGGGTTGCTTCAGCATATAGATATTCCGCAATAGAAGTGGGAGCAGATCACCACGGACTTTGTAGTTGAGCTCCTGCGAACTTTAAGAAATTTCGATGTTGTTTGGGTGATTGTGGATTGGCTGACCAAGTCCACTCATTTCATTCCCATGTGTACTTCTTGTTCTTCGGAGTAGTTGGCGGAGATCTATATTTGGGAGATTGTTCATCTGTATGGTATTCCAGTTTCCATCATTTGGATAGAGGTACTTAGTTCACATTACGGTTTTGGAGGGCAGTTCAGCATGAGTTGGGTATTTGGGTGGAGTTGAGTACAACATTTCACTGTCAGACTGACGAACAGTCCGAGCGCACTATTTGTATTCTTGAGGATATGCTCCGTGCTTCTGTGATTGAGTTTGGAGCATCTTGGGATCAGTTATTTCCATTAGTGGAGTTTGCTTACAACAACAGCTATCAATACAACATTTAAATGGACTCGTATGAGGCTTTGTATGGACGACGGTGTAGATCTCCGTTGGGTTGGTTCGAGCCGGGTGAGGCTAGATTATTGGGCACAAATTTAGTCCAAGATGCTTTGGAGAAGGTTAAGGTGATTCAGCATAGACTCCAAACAGCCCAGTCAAGACAGAAGTGCTATGCGGACTGGAAGGTTCGTGATGTGTCATATATGGTTGGAGATCAGGTTCTACATCGGGTTTCGCCTATGAAGGGCGTTATGAGATTTGGAAGAAAGGCAAGTTAAGTCCGAGGTTTATTGGACCTTTTGAGATATTGAGGCATGTTGGTAAGGTTACTTATGAGCTTGACTTACCTCCCAGCTTGGTAGGAGTTCATCCGATATTTGAAGTTTCGATGCTCCGGAGGTATCAAGGTGATCTGTCGCACATGTTGGATTTCAGTTCAGTCCAGTCGGACAAGGATCTATCTTATGTTGAGGAGCTAGTGGAAATATTGGACAGGCAGGTTAGAAGGTTGAGGTCAAAGAGCATTGCGTCAGTGAAGGTTCAGTGGCGGGGTCAGCTCGTCGAAGAGGCGACCTGGGAGACCGAGCAGGATATGCATAGTCGTTGCCCTCATCTTTTCACTACTTCAGGTATGTCTCTATGCTCGTTTGAGGACGAACGAATGTTTAAGTGTAGGAGGATATGATGACCCAACCGGTCATCTTAAGAATTAACGTCCTGATACCCTATTAACTACTTCCCCTAAGTTTATTTCTGCTACTTTGATTTACTGGAACGTTCGGCTTTGAGTTTTGGAGAGTTTGAGGACACTTAGTCCTTAAATGAGAACTTAAATGTTGGAAAGTTAACCGTAGTTAGAACAGTGTGAAGACGGCCTCGGAATGGAAAACCAATGATTCCATTATCTATGTTGGGTGATTTTGGGCTTAGGGGCGTAATCGGATTGTGTTTTGGAGGTCCGTAGCTAATTTAGGCTTGAAATATTGAAAACTTGAATTTTTGGAGTTCCGGTTCGATAGTAAGATTTTGATCCGAGGGTCGGAATGGAATTATGAGAGTTACAGTAGTTCTGTTGTGTCATTTGGAATGTGTGCGCAAAATTTCAAGTCATTCAGATGTGGTTTGGTTGGGTTTTTGATCAAAAATGTAATTTTGAATATTTTTGAATTCTTAAGCTTGAATTTGATGCGAAATAGGTGTTTTGATATTGTTTTGAGCTTTCTGAAGGTTGGAGAAAGTTTGAATGAAGTTATGGGATATGTTGGTAGGTTTGGTTGAGGTTCCGGTAGCCTCGGGTGTGTTTCGTATGCTCAACGGGCCATTTTTGGACTTGGAAAGATTGCCGATTTTTCTGTTGTTGTCTTGTCGGTATTTTACTCTTCGCGTTCCCGAGTGGACCCTCGCATTCATGAAGAGCCAGCTGAGGAAGGTGGAAATTAAGCCTTTTCAATCACGAGGCAAGTTCTATGTTCACGAAGGGCTAAGCATTTGTGCATCGCGTTCGCGGGGGTGGTGTCGTGTTTGCATAGAAGAAAATGAGCGATTGAGTTTTAGTGGATTTAATTCATCGCGTTCGCGATAGGGGAACGTGATCGTGAAGGCCTGGCTGAGTAAAGCATCGCGTTCGCGAGGCGTTGGTCGCGATCATAAAAGAGGAAAATTGGTCAAAGTTATTTCGTGCTTCGCGAAAGCGAGGCTTTGACCACGTTCACGAAGAAGGATTTCAGGCTTGGGCAGAAGGTTTAAAAGGTCGTCTTGTCCATGAATGTGGGGTTTATTTCTTCCATTGTCCGTTGTTTTTGGAGCTTTTTGAGGAGATTAAAGAGGGATTCAAGGAGAATCGCTTGGAGGTAAGAATTTTGCACCTAAAACTCGATGCTATTATTAAATCTACCTAGCAAATCATGGAATCTAGGCCTAAAATAGAAGAATCAGGGCTTGAGTTTAAGAAACTTTAAAATGAGAATTTGAGGGGTCATTTGGACTCTAATTTCAGTGTTCTTTGTATGAATGGACTCATGGGAAGATAAGGATTTCGTTGATGTGATTTTTATCAACTTTCATAACGTGAGCCAGAAAGGCATTTTAGTTATTTTACCTAATTTTGCATATTAGCTTAGAATTTGATTGTAGAATCAGTTATTTGAAGTGTTGTTTACATTATGCAATTAAATTGAATAGATTTGACCATTTGGAGTCGAGTACTCATGGCAAAGACGTGCTCTCAGGTTGATTATTGAGTCGGTTCGAGGTAAGTGGCTTGCCTAACCTTGTGTGGGGGACTTTCCCATATGATTTGGTATTGTGATATTTGAAATGCCTCGTATGTGAGGTGACGAGCACATACTTGTGCTAATTGCTGAAAATCCATTTTTATTAAGTAATTAAAACTGTGTTTCTTTTCCTTTCTATCGTTACCACTTGAAATTTAAGCTTGTTGTTAGCCTAGGAAAGCATGTCTAACTGACTTAATTGCCTATTTGCTCCGATTGCCTTATTTGAATTATGTGCAGCATGCTAAGCTAGAAATACCTATTTCGCCTTGATATGAAGTTGACAATTTATGACTATTCTTCGTTTTGCTTCTGTTAGTTTATTTGGGACTACGGATGTGGGATTCCGGTAGATCTCCCTTGTTTGTTTATTTGGGACAACAGATGTGGGATTCCGGCAGATCCCCCTTATTTATTTATTTGGGACAACGGATGTGGGATTTCGGTAGTTCACCCTGCACAGTTATATGGAACTACGAGAATGCACCTGGTAGATTCCCCTAGTACTGGGTATTGTTTATTTGGGACTACGAATCGGGATTCCGGTAGATCCCCGCGCACTGATAGTTGGACTATGGGACGGGATATATATATATATATATATATATATATAGAGGACTACGGGACGGTATCCCGGGATATCCACTAGATAGTTGTAATTGGGACTATAGGACGGTATCCTAGAAGATGCCCCGGTTGTTATCTCTGTGTTGAGCTGTATTTATTTTTCGTGATTTATTTTGTCTCTGTTCTAGTTGTTGTTATTCTTCCAGTTCTATGTTATTTATTTCTGTCTCACTTATTTTATACAATTTTATTCCACACTGTTAACCCTTATACCTTATTGAATCTCAGTTGGGCCCTGACCTTCCTCGTTACTACCCAATCGAGGTTAGGCTTAGCACTTACTGAGTACCGCTGTGGTGTACTCATGCCCTTTCTGCGCATGTTTTTCATGTGCAGATCAGGTACTTTCATTTAGTCCTATCACCTCTGAGGCGAGGCGACTGCTATAGCGACTTCGAGATATATCTGCCACGTCCGCAGACCGATGAGTTTCTTTCTATTCTTTCTGTTTAGTATTAGCCATTTCGTATTTCCGTTCTTGTTAGACATTCTAGAGTTAGAGCTATGTAATATTTATTAGCTTGTGATTCGTGGGTTTTCGGGTCTTGGATTTATGTATTGGTTTTTGAGAATATAGTACTGTGTATGTCGAGTGGCACCTTTAAACACTGTTATTTACCTTATTCTTATTTTAATTTGTTTTATTTTTCCGCAAATTGGTCTTTCTTTCGCAATTTAGGCTTACTTAATCATAAAGACTAGGTACAGTCACGATGGTTCACAGAGGGCGAATTGGGGTCGTGACAATAGCCAAAAATTTGGGTGATACCAAAGAGTTGCAACTCTTCTTTTTAAGGCTACGACTCAAAGTGGTTGTTTATAAAATGGTCATTTATGCAAACCGCCAAATTCAAATTCTAACATATAAATTAATAGGGAGGAAAATCAATTTACCGTTACAGAAACTGTTGATTTGGATTAAAATAATATTATATTAATCTTAATATTAACAAATAAAATTGGTCCAAAAAATTGATCAATCAATCACATCATTTGACCAAATCCAAATCCAAATCCAAATTCGAAACCGAGCGAGAGAGCGACGACGATAGTGTGAGGCTTGTCTTCTTTCCATATATATCCATCAAAATATTTTTCCTCCTCCAATATGAGACAATAACCATTTGTCAAAGGAAAATTAAAAATTTTTATTCCCCCCCCCCCCCAATTTTCCATTCACTTTATTTTAAGCTATTATAAGCTTAAACCCAACAATCTCTTACATGAATGAGAATGGCTATATCATGTAAATATGCATGAAAAATTATGTGATTTACAAGCAAAGATTAATTACATCTGGATAAATAAAAATTATGTGATTTACAAACAAAGATTAATTACATCTGGATAAGTAGGTTTTCCTTTGATCTTTTTGTAGTGAGCTTATGTCTGATGTAATCGGTCAATCGGTAGTTTTGATATCTTTGAATTATCAAGCTTATGTGTATACTTAGACAACCAAAAGTCACTCATTCAACCTTAGTCATCTTTGTTTCTCATTATTGTATTTGTTTCAGCCATGAATACCGCCTTGTTTCATAAGTGCGTAGAGAACTGACCTT
Organism: Nicotiana glauca; assembly: GCA_026770625.1. Lineage (NCBI taxonomy): Eukaryota > Viridiplantae > Streptophyta > Magnoliopsida > Solanales > Solanaceae > Nicotiana > Nicotiana glauca. The sequence goes on along the minus strand of MU779947.1, from coordinate 124,057 downwards.
ACAAAATTCTCCTTGAAGTGGATAACACTACACATACATAGGCGATTCCTAAACATATCATCCCGTAGATACACTATTCTATATACCCCGTATTAAATTTAAAAATCATTAAAAAGCCTTAATAATTTATCCTTGGTATTGAACATTAACTTATCACGATTGGACTAAATTATTTTTAGTTGACAATGTTGAACCGTCATTAATGACTTTGTTTCATCTCCTTGAACTTAGATCTTGGGATCTGTATTTTTCTAGGTAGAGTTACCACTACAATGACTTGTCCTCGGCCATTGTCCTATTCCTCTCGATAATCTTTTAGTTACCTCTTTAGTAGGCCTTTCTTAGTGGATCAGACGCATCATCGCATGACTTCACGTAGTAAATTATGATAACACCCTAGAGAATAGTTGTCTAACAATTTTATATCATCGTCGTATATGAAAAAAAATTTGTTATGCATAACAAACTCAGTCATTCCAATTGTTGCTTGACTATCACAATGTATGCATACTGGTGCCAACAGTTTGGACCAAAATGGAATTGTTACGACCCGGAATCCCCATTATTGGGACTGTGATGGTGTCTAACATCACACTTGCTAGGCAAACCAATATTATAGAATTATTAGCCAATTCCTTTACATTTCAGTGATTAACAATAAGCAAGCTAAAACAAGTTGAAATGAACGCGGAAGTAAATAAATAACAACTTTCATTATATATATATACTACCCAAAATATGGAGCCAAAATTCACGAACATTCTAAGATTTTACTAAAAGTATTTGTCCAAAAGAAAATACAACTGTTTGCAAAATAAAGAAAACAGTAAAGTATGAGGTATAGAAGGGGACTCCAGGGCCGGGGATGCCGGCAGGTCTACCTTAGGTCTCTTAGCTGACAAATCCAATAGCCAACCTCTCAATCAGCTCAAACCAACTCCAAAATTTGCACAAGAAGTGTAGAGTGCAGTATCAGTACAACCGACCCTACACACTAGTAAGTGTCGAGCCAACCTCAACGAATATAACATGCATACAATATATATAAATAAAGCATAAAGAAAGACAAGGTAAAATGGAGCAGTAACTTGTAAGAAGTTAATACAGTTCTCAAAGCATATCATCGGTGTTCAGTTAATACCAATCCTTAAGTGCAATTTAAGACTACCGTATAACTAACAGAGTTATGGAAAAGTATAAACATAATGGTTGTTGTGGCATGCAAACCCGATCTCACCTTATCTCTCATATTCCTCATTTATTTCCTCTTATTAACATAAACAACATAATATAATTAAAATTATTGCGGCGTGCAACCCGATCCCACCATATCACAATAACCACTTTCATAGTTTACCCTTATTATACCATAATTCACCCTTATTACACCTCAATTCCCCCTTATTACACTTATTGTGGTGCGCAACTCGATCCCACCATATCCGTATCAGTTATTCAGTGCGTAGAACAATTTCACAATTCAAATCACATAACTCTTAACAAGGCTTAACTTCCATCCAAACAATTAGGAAGCTTGTACACTACGAAACTTCACACAAGTAATACCACTCAGCGAGACCAATCCAGAATATATCATGAAAGTACCGATAACCAGCCTAAGCAAATAAAAAGAGACAACAAAGCTACAAAATAACTAATACCTTCAACAAAGAGAAGCAATGTCTATCAGGTAGCAATTACGTATGCAAATACAAGTAAAGCATATAGCAGTTATGACATAGAAAGAGACAATATGATAAGAACGGGAAAGAAACAGGAAAAACCGGATAAATTGACGGTGCATAAGTTCTCGTCACCTCATATATACGCCACTCACATGGATTTCATATAGAAAATAATTCAAGGGTTCCTAATCCCTCGAGTCAAAGTTAGACAAGACACTTACCTCGCTCCTTAGGTCACTCAATGCTCAATTACCGCTTTTCCTGGTATCCACCTCCAAACCACTTGTATCTAGCCACAATTAACTCAATAACATCAATTATTGCTAAAGGAATCAACTATAATGCATAAATATAGATTTCTCAAACTTTCCCCAAAAAATTCAAAAACTGACCCCGGGCCAGCTTGGTCTAAACTTGAGGTTCGGACCAAAATCCATTTACCTGTTCACCCCCGATCTTGGATATGTAATGGTTTTGTAATCCGACCTTAATTTGAGGTCTAAATCCTCAATTTTTCAAATCCCTAGTTCTAACCAAAAGCTCCCAATTCTACCATGAACACTCTAGATTTTGAGTTGAAAATTCATGAAATGCAATTGGTAATAGAAAGAAAGAGGTTTAGAATCACTTGCCAACACTTTGGGGAAGAAAGTAGCTTGGGAGAATCGCCTCTAGGCTGACTAGCTTTTGAAAATTTGAAAGAATGGCATAAGTCCAGTAATGGAACTGTTTAATAGCTGGGCGACAGTGTTCATCGCATTTGCAAGGACACCGTCGCGTTAGAGCAAAGCTTGCCAACCTTATGCAATCGCGAGTTCCATATTGCATTTGTGAAGGCTACTCCTCCCGGCCTTCGCGTTCGCGAGCCCTTGTTCACGTTCGCAATGAAGCAATAACTGACCCCTTTCCCAGGTCCTAAATACTTCATGTTCGCATTGAGCTGGTCGCATTCACGAAGGGTAATGCCACCATCGCTCAGCATTTGTGACCTGTACTTCATGTTTGTGAAGAAGAAAAACCCAACCATCCTAGTTTCTACTTCGCGAATGCGAAGAACGAAACCAGAAGGCACCTGAAATTGCAGAAAACCAGATTTTCTAAGTTTAAAACATCACGTATCTATCCAAAACTTACCCGATCCCTCATAGCTCCAGACCAAACATTCACACTAGTCCTAAAACATCATACAAACTTGCCCGCATGAACAAATCACCAAAATAACACCCAGAACTACGAATTGAACAATCGAATAAAATTTTCAGGAAAGCTTTAAAACTTCTATATTCTCAACCGGACGTCCGAGCCACATCAAACCAATTTATTTCTCACCAAATTTCACATATAAGTTATAAATTATATTGGACCCGTAACGGGCTCCGGAATGATACTATAGATCCGGTATCAACAAGGCCAAACATCAATCAATTCTTTAAAACCATAAGATTTTTAATTTTCAATAAAAATTCATAACTCGGGCTAGGGACCTCGGAATTCAATTTCGGGCATATGCACAGGGCCCATATTTCATTACGGACCCACGGGGACTATCAAATCACGGGTCCAGGTCTGTTTAATTCAAACGTTGACCAAAGTCAACTACAATTAACTTTTAAAGCAAAAATTCTTGTTTTATTATTTTTTAAGATATAAGCCTTCTGATTCAATACCCTTATTGCACATACAAATCAAGGAAAGCTAGGAAGAGGTTCTAAAGACTTCAAAACACAGAGTTTGTGTTAAACCCTGTGCGTCCCAAGGTGACGTATAATGAATATCGGACTTGTTAATAATGATTTTAATGATTTTAAAGTCATAATATGACTATATATGATGTTTTTATAGAAAATATAAAGTTTGGAAAAAATTAGATTTATATTACGGAAAAACCAACTAAGGATTTTCCTTGTACGGAGCTTTTTGAGAAATAAATTTTTTGTGCTATATGAGGTGTTTTTTGGGACATTATACACCAAACTGAAGGTCTTGTAATGTATTTTCCAATGCACTTAACAATTCTTTCATACAACATCCAGATTAGAAGATATAAACGTCGGAAGATGGGCCAATGCGAGGGTGTCAAGCTGGTACCTCTTTGACTTATCAAAAGTTTATATATAGGTTTTAGCTCATCTCTATATTAACTTTTACATAGATCCCGATCATAGAACACCACAAAACCCTATACTTAAGCTCTCTAAAGTGTTTCAAAGAATAATAACATCCAGGGTACGAAATCGAGAAGCAATAAAATCAGAATGTATCCTATGACGTAAGTATCACTATACCGTCTCTCTTTTTTCTTTGTAGTTCGATTTTTGAAAGATACTTCATAGTTAAGAAATGTGTAACTTCTGTAATTAAGTGTTTAAATATCAAGGAATGTTGATAAATTGGTTTCCTAATAGTTAGAATTCATGGGACGATGATTGGAAGCCGTGAGTTCGATTTTTTTCAACTTTTAGTGGACTGTTTTGTAGTCCATTTGTGCTGGGCTATTTTGCTGCTGATTTATGGAGTTTGGGAGGATAAAAAGCTGTGAAGAAATGCCACATGTGTTAGTGTAGTAGGTTGATCACTCGTCGTTGCATTTTCAGGCTAACTGATAAGTTGTTGATCGAGTGTGTTATGGTATATTTGGGGTTTTTGCTGTATTAAAGGTTTTGAATTGTAATTAGATTGGTTTAGAGTTGCTAATTGTATTGTGTTTTATCTCGCCTATAATAGGCTTGAGGGAGCAGTAAAATTAGGGGAAATGCTGCCCGTTTTATTTTAGAATCGAGTTATCATTTGAGATACATGATACACTAGCGCCATATAAGTTGTATATGTATTTCTTTGTTATAGGGTTGGTGCGCTAGTTATCATAAGTTTGTTGTGGAGTTGATTGACGACTTGAGGTATGTTAAGGCTATCCATCCTTTCATTTTGGTATCATCCATACGATACAATAAAACGAGCAAGCACACAACTTTCACAAATGATTCTATTCTTAGAAGTAGTAGGGTTGCCTATGTTCTAGATACACCATATGTCCTACTATAATATCGTCTGTTCATGGTCCTCATGACATTCCAAGAGATCTTATCGACTTACTTCATTATGCATTACATCAAACCTATGACCAGATGACACTATATACGTGTATAGTATATGTATATGGGGTATGGGGAAAAGTTATAGCATTATATACACACCACCACATGATCAGCTGATATACATTTATGATTCTGCCCATAGAGGGTGGGATGATATGATGGGATGCCCTCAGAGGCTTGATGATATTATCTACACATATACCTATGCATTACATGAAATTTATACACATATGCATGATATTATAAATATTTTATGATTCACAGACCTATTCAGACTTGCATGTTGAGTCCTTTACTCTATGATTCTTTCATGTCTTCTATATACTGATTTTTATGCCTTACATACTCGATACATTATTTGTACTGACACCCCTATTGCCTGGGGGCTTGCATTTCATGCTCGCAGGTGCAGGTAGACAGGTTAACGGTCCCCTTTCTTAGGATCCTTGCTCAATGAAAGTTGATGTGCTCTATTTGATCCGGAGCTGCTATTCAGTTTTGGTACGATAATTTTGTATAAATATGGGTATGACGGGGCCGGTCCCCTCTTTTATATAGTATACACTCTATTAGAGGTCTGTAGACAGTCATGTGTACTTATATAGTATGTGTCCTTGTCGGCTCACCCTGCCGTATTCCCTATATATGTCTTTTTGGCATGTTTTTCCGGTATGTTATTCACATGAATCATTATTTTATTGCCATACATTATGCATGACCTACACTTATTTCATGTTTATATCTTAGATGTATGCTTAGGGGTGTTCGATAGGTAGAACTCGGGCATTCGTCATGCCCCATCGATTTGGGTCATAACAAAAGTGGTACCAAAGTTGTTCCATCCTAGGGTTGTCTACAGATCGTGTCTAGCAGAGTCTTGTTTATGAGTGCGTTGTGAATCACACTTATAAACAGGAGGCTGCAGGACATATAGGATGTTATCCTCCCTTTTTAACTTAGATGTGCTATATGAGGATTCATTTTCCTAACGATATGTTATGTTTTCAGCGATACCCAAGAAGGCTACTGCCGCCTAGAAGGGAAACTCTATGGATGACGAGACTACAAGTCGAGCGCCATGAGTTACAAAAACTCAAGGAGAATCGCAGAGTGAGACCCCATCTCAGACTTCACATACCCTGCCCTTTTCTTGAGGAGATCCAAAGGGCACCATCTCCAGCACCCGCTCCAGTACCCCCAGCTCCTCAGCCAGATGCACCGATTCAGGAGATGAGAGATGCTATTCAGCTATTGACTCGATTAGTAGCTGCATAGGATCAGCACCAGGAGGTAGGTATTGGTCATCTACATATGGCCATCAATGTGAGGTTTGTGATTCCATTAATTTGGACCCTTAGGTATTTCTCGATAGGATATAGAGGAGTTCAAGGGTAATGAAGGCCACTACGACTAAGTCAGTTGAGCTAGCTTCCTACAAACTTCAGGATGTTGCAATTAATTGGAACGAGTCCTGGGAGTTGTCCATAGGTGAGGATGCCCTTCTAGTAGTATGGTAGGAGTTTATAGATGCTTGCCTTCATCATTACTTTCCACCAGAGCTTAGACGGACCAGAGTTGATAATTCTTGACCCTTTGACAGGGTAATATGAGTGTTTGGGAGAACATCCTTCAATTTGATTCTTTGGCTTGGTATGCTCCTAATATTGTAGCTAAGATGGAGGATCGGGTTCACCGATTCGTGATGGGGTTGGATCCGTACCTACTTAATGATTGTATGTCGGTCTCACTTCATCTAGACATTGATATTTCTCGTATTCAGGCACACGCTCAGGGTGTAGAGGAGTGTAAGCAGAAGAAGAGGGCCGATCGTGAGCATGATAGGGGGCCAGAGTAAGAAAGTGAAATCTTCAGGTCCTTCTGGTGAGTTTCGAGGTGGTCAGAGACAGCAGTACCCAATGTATCCAGCCCAGCCATCGGCTAGTGCACTCCCTCAGTTTTTTGGTAGGAGATTTGATTGTTCTACCTATCTAGGTCCCAGTCTGAGTTCCAAGGCCTCTAGTTCTCAGTATAGGGGTAAGTCAAGTCAGATGAGGCCACCGTTGCCACGATATGCTCAGTGTGGTAAGCAACATGCCAGACAGTGCCTCATGGGGTTGGGTGTTTGTTATACTTGTGGTTATCTAGGCCATGTTATGAGAGATTGTCCGACGAGAGGTGGTGCAGGTATAGTTCAACCAGCGGGATTTGTAGATGGTTCGTCATCATCAGTACTCCCCCTTGGGCAAGTTTCACAGGAACCAGCCAGTCGTATTAGAGGCAGAAGTAGAGAATCTAGCTCGAGCGATCCTCAGAACCGCGATTATGTAATAGCAGGTCAACAGGACCAAGAGTCGTCACCTGATGTTGTTACAGGTATATTATCAGTCTCCTTATATGATGTATTTGTATTGATTGATCTGGGTTCCACCTTATCATGTGTCACTCTGTTGGTTGCTAGAAAGTTTGGGATAAACCTGAGTTAATTAAACCTTTTGAGGTGTCTACACTTATTGGGGATCTAGTGATAACTAGATGGGTATATAGAGATTTTATAGTAGTAGTTCTTAGTCGCTCTATAGTAGCAGACCTAATTGAGCTATATATGGTAGAATTTAATGTTATAATGGGCATGGATTGGTTGGCTTCTTGTGCTAACACTGATTGTAGATCAAAGATGGTTCAATTTCAATTTCCAAGGGAGCTAATTCTAGAGTGGAAAGGTAACACTGCATCACCGAGAGGTAGGTTTATTTCCTATCTTAAGGCAAGGAAGATGATCAGAAAGGGCTATATTTATCACTTAGTTTGGGTATAAGACATGAAAGCAGAGTCCCCGACCTTTCAATCTATCCCGGTGTTTAATAAGTTTCCCGATGTTTTTCTCAATAACCTTCCAGGCCTTCCGCCAGAGCGGGAGATTGAGTTTGCTATTGACACAATACCATATACTCAGCCAACATCTATTCCTCCTTATAGAATGGAACCTATAGATCTGATAGAGTTGAAAGTACTACTGAGGGATTAGATTGAAAAAGGCTTTATCAGATCCAGTACATCACCATGGGGAGAACCTGTGTTATTTGTGAGAAAGAAATATGGTTCCTTGCAGATGTGTATTGATTACAGACATTTGAATAAGGCGACGATCAAGAATAAGTACCCGCACCCAAAAATTGATGATTTATTTGATAAGTTGCAGGGTGCTAGTTTTCTCGAAGATAGACTTGAGTTCGGGGTATCATCAGTTAAGGGATAGAGAGAAAGATATTTCGAAGACAGCATTCAGGACCAAATACAAGCACTTTGAGTTTCGTGTTATGTAGTATTCATGGACCTGATGAACCATGTTTTCATACCATTTCTAGATCTGTTCGTGACTATATTTATAGATGATATTTTTGTTTATTCTCATTCAGAGGCTAGGCATGCAGATCATTTGCGTACAGTGCTCAGAGTTCTACAAGAAAGGAAGTTGTACACAAAATTTTCTAAATGTAAATTCTGGTTGAATTCTGTAGCCTTCCTTGGACATATTATTTCAGATGAGGGTATCCGTGTTGATACATAGAATATTTGGTCAATGAAGACTTGGCCTAGACCCACGACACCGACGGAGGTTCGTAGCTTCCTGGGTTTGGCAGATTATTACAGGAGATTTGTAGAAGACTTTTCTTCTCTTTCAGCACAATTGATAAAGTTCACTTAGAAGGAAATTAAGTTTCAGTATAATGATGCTTGTGAGAAAAGTTTCCAAGCATTGAAGGAAAGATTGACTTCAACACCAGTTCTTACACTCCCAGAGGGTACCGATGGTTATGCTATCTATTGTGACACTTCGGGCATTGGATTGGGTTGTGTACAGATGCAGCATAAGGTTCTAGCTTATGCTTCTAGACAACTAAGAAAGTATAAGAAGAATTACCCGACCCACGATTTAGGGTTAGCCGCAGTGATTCATGCACTAAAGATGTGGATGCACTATTTGTATGGCATCCATGTTGATATCTAGGGGTGTTCATAAAAATCTGAACCAAACTGAAAACCAAATCAAACCAACCAAAAAAATCAATACATTTTGGTTTGGTTTGGTTTTGGTTTTGAATTTTAAAAAACTGATCAAATTTGATATGGTTTTGGTTTTAATCAGAAAAAAATCAAAAAAATACCGAACCAAACCGGCTATAAGAGTAACTATTTCAAATTTATTGTTACATCTATATATATGTATATTTTTATGCAAAGTTTCAAAAATTTAATGTTAAATGTTAATAGTTTGCATTTTTGTATAGTTCTTTACATTCTAGTTTGATTGGTAGTTTTCTTTTGTAAAGTGTAACAATCCATTTCGTATTAAAAATAATATATTTTTAATTGAGTCCTTAAAATATTCATCATTATTTGATTCAATTATCATTAATATATCTTGGTAAGATTTCTCAAAGGGCAATTGATTTGATAGTGTTACATTGAATGTCTTATATTTAAGAAAAAACTGACAAATAACCGAAAAAACCAAAAAACCGACAAACCCCATCATAAATCGAATCGTGAAAAAATCGACATAATTGGTTTGGTTTGGTTTGGTTCTAATATTGTAAAAACTGACTGACTTGATTTGGTTTCTTTTTAAGGAAAATCCTATCCAAACCAAACCATGAACACCCCTATTGATATCCATACGGAACATAAAAGCCTTCAGTATGCCTTCAAGCAAAAGGTATTGAATTTACGTAAGATGCAATGGTTGGAGCTACTGAAAGACTATGATGTTGATATTTTAAATCATCCAGGGAAGGCGAATGCAGTATCCGACACCCTCAGTCGTAGATCTATGGGTAGCCTATCATATTTACAACCAGATAAGACTGAGATAACCCCTGAGATTCATCGGCTAGCTAATCATGGAGTTCAAATACTAGATTCAGGTGATACCAGAGTTACTATCCAGGACAAAACAACATCCTCTTTAGTAACTGAAGTGAAGGAACGCCAATATGAGGGTCCTGTGCTAGCTCATTATAGAGATACAACCCCTCAAAAAGAGATGGAGCCCTCAGATATCGAGGTTGATTATGTGTTCCTAATGTGGCAGGGTTGCACCGACAGGTTATGGAGAAACACACTATTCTCGCTATTCTGTTCATCCAAGAGAAACAAAATGTATCATGATATCAGGGAAATATACTTGTGGGACGAAATGAAGAAAGATATATTTGAGTTTTTTGCTCAGTGCCCTAATTGTCAGTAAGTTAAGATTGAGCATCAGAAACCAGATGGATTATTGCAGGGTATAAATATTCCGACTTGGAAATGGGAAGTAAGTAATATGAATTTCATCATAGGCTTACCTCCTACCCAGCATAAGTTTGATTCTATACGGGTTTTTGTTGATAGATTTACAAAATCAGCTCATTTGCTGCCTGTTAGGACTACGTATTTAGCAGAGGATTATGCAAGGCTTTACATTAAGGAGATAATACGACTTCATGGTGTCCCATATCTATTATCTCAGATAAAGGTGCTCAATTTACAGCTAAGTTCTAGAGGTCCTTCCAAAAAGGATTGGGGACTCAAGTAAGTCTTAGTACATCATTTCATCCCCAGACAGACAGTCAGGATGAGCGTACTATTCAAATACTGAAGGATATGCTACGGGCTTGTATGATAGACTTCGCGGGTAGCTGGGATGATCATCTTCCACTTATTGCGTTTGCATATAATAATAGCTATCACTCAAGCATTTAGATGGCTCCATACGAAGCTCTTTACGAACGAAGGTGTAGGTCACCTATTGAATGATTCGAGGTTGGGGAAACTAAGTTAGTAGGACCAGAGTTGGTACAATAGGAAGTTGAGAAGATTAAGCTTATATAGGAAAGACTATTAGCAGCTCGGAGTCACAAGAAGTCCTTTGCAGATAATCGACGATGAGACTTGGAGTTTCAAGCAGATGACTGGGTATTCCTAAAGGTATCACCAATTAAAGGCGTAATGAGATTCGGTAAGAAAGGAAAGCTTAGCCCTCAGTACATTGGACCGTATAAAATCATACGTAGAGTAGGTCAGGTTGCATATGAGTTAGACTTGCCTTCCAACTTGGAGTCGGTACATCCAGTTTTTCATGTGTCTATGTGTAATACTCATTAAAAGAAAGAGGGTTATTACATAATTTACCCAAAAAATAATAATTAATATACAACATTAAATATGTCAAAGCCGTACATTAATCTAACAGAAACAATACAAAGGCAAAAGGCTGAAGCCCCCTTTTTCTGGCAAATAGAATCTGCGTGAGACGAAGCAGAAGCTGAAACGAAACAAGAAAAAAAATAGAGAAGGAAAGAAAGGGAGAAGAAGAAAGAGGCTAGAACCAAATCTATAGAAATATTAAATACGCACTAGTTTTTACGGGTAATACTCGAATTTCTTATCTAGTTTCTTTTCTTCTGGTTCTTTTTATCTCAGTTCATATATTTGAAGGGTTTCACAAGGTATAAGAAATTAAATACCAATAAGAATTATTCTGAGCAAATTAAGAGTCATACATGAAACCTCGAAGGTTGGGTATTCTAAAATAGCTATGAATTCGCCTAAATAAGAAAATTTAACATGAGATTGATATTATGTAATTATTGATTGATTGGAGGAATATGTACGAGTTGCTTGAGGTGAAGCAGTTGGTATTTCGGAACGAGTACTTTGAGTAATAATCTTACCACAATTTGTGTTTTCATAACCTGCATGGTTTATATATAATTTTAAAAAATAAATGTGTTAACGATGCTTTGAATTTGCACGTGGGACAATTCCTTTACTTGATATGGTACCGAACAGTTTACTTGAGAGGTTTACCAGTTAATCTAAACGTTTTTACCGTTATTGGATATGTTTTACCATTACTTGAGATGATACAGTTATTTGAATTATTCTCACTGTTACTAGACATGTTTTACTGTTACTTGAGACATGATTACTGTTACCGAAATAAAATTACAAGATTTGATAAGAAACGATATGCCCTTTATTATTTTGAAAATACTTTTGTACGAGTATATACTGTTTACAAGAAAGATTACAAATAGGAGGAAACTTTGAAGGATCCCGTAGCTAACGGAAGGTTCCTTAGACTTGGTGCACCTTGTATTTACCAATTACAGAGTACAGTTATAGCCCTCGCTAGTGGGAAGGTAGATCTAGCATACCGTTACCGATTTCCCTCGAGTAGGGACTACCGTTATATTTGACTTCTTGCGAAGAAGTCCACAGTTATACCGATTATATGATTCGTTCATTGAAACCTCCCAAAAATGTGAATACTGATATTATACAGTGGTTACCGAGCTTACTACTGAATTGTTAATTATATTTTACTACAAGAAAAATGTGATATGATAGAAAATTTATTTATTGTTTCTGAAAGGGCATTTTTATGTTATTTTCTCTTTGAGATACTAGCATGTTTCTAACTTGTCCCCAAATAAAAAAAATGGTTGTGGTTAAGTGTTATTACCTACTGAGCTAGCGACTCGTTCCCCAATAAAGTTTTTTTATAGAGACAGTAGTTGACGCAGGCGATGATTTCGTTAATTAGAGCGCACAAGTTGAGAATTCTTGTTGAGCGTTGCACTTGTTCGCGTGGGCGGAGATTTTTATCAATTATTATGATCTTTTATTTAAATTCTTAGATTCACTCCATAGTTATTCTTTTAGTGTCATGAGTATTATTGTGCTATTAATCTTATGTCGAGTATCGTTCTTTATTATTAAAGTCGGAGATAAATTAGTATTTCTGGTTGTTAGTTGGTTGATTAGTAATGGTAAAGACTATTTTGGTTAATTAATAAGTTGTCAATTATTTGAATTGCTATTAAGGTGTTTGGTTGCTGATTTGAGATAGGAAAAAAATTTTGGGATGGTCCAAAAATAGGGGAAACTCCATCCGATTTTCTGTAAAATTACCGATGAGTCTTACTTGGGAGCACTTGCTCCTAAGTGCCGGTCATAATCCTAAATTGGGTCGTGACAAAGTTGGTATCAGAGCTTAGGGTTTAAATACCGAGTCATGGAGCAATTTTTAGTAGAGTCTTGTTCATGGGTATGTAGGCACCCATACTTATGATCTCGAGGCTACTGAACATTTAGGAATGTTTTCCCTTCTTTCATTCTTTGTTCGTGCGTTGAGATAACTTGAGATTTACTTTGGAATATTTCTTTCATAGATGGATAGGACACACACACCCTCATCTGCTGGTCGTGGTGCTAGACGTGGTACTACCCGGGGTGGCAGTCAAGTTGGGATTCATCAAACTAGAAGATAGACTGCTCCTCAACCTCAAGTTGGGAACATGGGTCAAACCCAAGTTTTTATGCCAGATCAAGTGCAAGAGCAGTGAGTTCAGAACTCTCCACCACCAGTGCCAACTGTTGTACCTATTGTTGCCTTACTGCATATGCAGTGGCAAGGTTATTGAATGTGTTAAAGGCATTGGTGCATACTCAGGGCGGAAGTTTAGCTCATCAGGCTACTTCACAGACACAAGCACCTGCACAGACTCAGACTTTCAGGAATAAGGAAGTATCCCTAAACGAGTTCCTGAAATTGAAATCACCAAAATTCACAGGTTCCGATAATTCAGCAGATCCTCAAAGTTTCTTGGATGGGACACTTAAGGAACTACGTGCTCTTGGATGTTCTATTAGGAGAGCCGTGGAGCTCGTAGCATACAAACTAGAAGATATGACCAACACATGGTATGAAACTGTATTGCTAGGAAGGAAGGCAGGAGCACCACCACTGACATGGGACGAGTTCACTAAGTTGTTCAAGAATTATTTTTTTCCAGACAGTCTGATGCAACAACATGCTAGAGACCTCCAGATATGGATGTGTCAACGTATAACACTAAGTTTTGTAAGCTGGCTATATATGCTCCTCACTTAGTGCCTACCGAAGAAGCTCGAATCCAGAGGTTTGTTGATGGATTGGTTGGTCGTCTATACACTGCAGTAGCCCCACAGATGAAGACTTTATCCTACTCTGGTATAGTAGACCTTGCTAGAAAGATTGAAAACAAGGGACGTGAAGAGCGTAAAACTAGTGAATAGCGTAAGAAGGCCAAGACAGGATGGGCTTTCAATGGCGATTTTAGTGAAAATAGAAGAGCAGGAAACCAGAGACAACAACAACAACAACAACAGGGTTCTCAGACAGGGACACACATGTCTTCACAATCCTCATACAGACCACATTACAGATAAGGTAATAGGGCACCATCATCTTCTGGACATCGTAATTCTGGGCAGATATATGCCAGTACTCCAGTCCGCCAGACCTGTGGTAGGTCACATTTGGGCCAATGTCATGTTTTAATGGGAGAGTGCTTTCGGTGTAGCCAGTTGGGACATCACTTGAAGGATTGCCCTTAGCCTCCGAGAAATTTCAACTAGGCTTCTATTCAATCAGCTGCACCGACTCAAACTACTCGTAATACTACAGGTGCTACAGGTACAGGAAATAGAGATCGAGGTGTTGTAGACCATGCTACTGTGAATCAAGGACAAGGGAATACTGGTAGAGGTCAGGCGAGAGTTTTTGCATTTACTACACAGGATGCCCAAGCCTTGAATGCAGTGGTTACAGGTATTCTTTCTGTCTGTTCATTTGATGCACTTGTGTTGATTGATCCGGGATCTACTCACTCCTATGTGTCCTCGTACTTTGCTTTGAGATTTAGTAGACAGCCCGAGCTATTGCATCATCCTTTTCTAGTTGTTACTCCGGTCGGAGAGTCTCTATTAGCTGAATACGTGTATCGTACTTGTCAGATTCGGGTTGAGGGTAGAGATACTCTAGCTGACCTTATTGTACTTGATATGATTGACTTTGACATGCTGATAGGAATGGATTGGTTATCTTCTTGCTATGCTATAGTCGATTGTCATGCAAAGATGGTAAGCTTTGAGATACCAAATGAACCCAGTTTTATTCTAAGAGGGAGTAAGGTTCAAGAGACTTGAAAATTGCATCTTTTATGAAAGCTCAACGACTTCTGAAGAAAGGTTGCTTGGGTCTCTTAGCTATTGTAAATGACACAAGAAAGGAAACAGTTAGTGTGGAAAATGTACCCGTAGTGAGAGAAATTTTTGATGTATTTCCTAAGGAATTACCAGGATTGCCTCCAGTACGAGAAATAGACTTTGGTATTGATTTGCTACCTGACACACAACCCATATCGATACCCCATATCGAATGGTGCCAGCAGAGGTTAGGGAGCTAAAGCAACAGCTACAAGATTTGTTAAATAAGGGCTTTATTAGACCTAGTGTATCACCATGGGGTGCACCGGTACTGTTCGTAAGGAAGAAAAACGGATCCCTGAGAATGTGCATTGACTACAGGCAGTTGAACAAGATAACAATATGCAATAAATATCCTTTTCCCTGTATAGATGACATGTTTGATCAATTACAAGGAGCTGCCCACTTTTCAAAGATTTTCCTCCGTTCTGGTTATCATCAACTTAGAATCAAAGAAGAAGATATTTCTAAGATTGATTTTATAACTCGATATGGACACTATGAGTTTCTCATGATGCCTTTCGGAATGACTAATGCTCCAGCGGTATTCATGGATTTAATGAATAGGGTGTTCAAGCCGTTTCTGGATAGATTTGTAATAGTATTTATTGATGATATCCTGATATATTCTCGTAGCCAAGGAGAACTTGAGGATCATCTCAAGACTCTGTTGTAGACATTGTGAGAGCATCGACTTTATGCTAAGTTCTCAAAGTGTAAATTCTGGCTAGACTTGGTGGCATTTCTGGGCATGTTGTATCTAAGGATGGAATTATGGTAGATCCTAAGAATACTGAAATTGTGCAAAAATGGCCCAGACCTACTTCTCCTACAGAGATTCGCAACTTTTTAGGCTTAGCAGGCTATTGTAGGCATTTTGTGCAAGATTTATCCAGAATAGCAACGCCGCTGACCAAGCTAACACAGAAAAATGCAAAGTTTCAGTGGACAGAGGAATGTGAGAAGAGCTTTCAAAAACTCAAAATATGTTTGACAACTGCACCAATATTAGCCTTACCATCAGTTTCGAGGATTTACAGTATTGTGTGATGCCTCAAGGGTGGGATTAGGATGTGTTCTCATGAAAAATGGTCGTGTTATAGCTTATGCTTCGAGACAATTGAAAAAGCACGATTAAAACTATCCTACACATGATTTGGAGATGGTTGCAGTGGTATTTTCTCTAAAAAGTTGGAGACAATTGAAAAAGCATGATTTGGAGATGGTTGCGAAACTTGTGAGATTTATACTGACCCTAAAAGTCTGAAGCATATCTTTCAGCAGAGAGATATAAATCTTTGACAGGGTCACTGGATGGAACTACTCAAAGACTATGATTGTTCTATTTTGTATCATCCTGGAAAAGCCAATGTGGTGGCTGATGCATTGAGTAGAAAATTTATGGGGAGTTTGGCACATATAGCCCCTGCAAAGAGACTATTGGCCAGAGATATTCAGAGACTAGAAGATACAGGTATCAGATTTAGTGTCAGAAATTAAGAGGCATTGTTGGCTTGTGATCAGGCTAAGTCTTCATTAGTTGAGCGCATTAAGGCCACCCAATATGAGGATGAATGATTAGGAAAATACAGAGATGAGGCCTTAGCTGGTAAAAGTAATGATATAACTGTTGAAAGTGATGGTGTTCTTCGAATGGGTGACAGGATATGTGTAGAAAACGTAGATGGATTGAGACATACTATTCTTAAAGAAGCTCACAACACTAAATACACTATATATCCTGGATCCAAAAAAATGTACCATGACCTAAAGCAATTTTATTGGTGGGAAGGCATGAAGAAAGATGTTGCTAACTTTGTTTCTAGTTGTTTGACTTGTCAGCAAGTCAAGGCTGAGCATCAGCGACCCGCAGGACTACTACAACAAATTGAGATTCCAGAGTGGAAATGGGAAAGAATTACTATGGATTTTGTCACCGGGCTACCAGAACCCTTAGAGGTTATGACTCGGTATGGGTGAGTGTAGATCGACTGACGAAATCAGCACACTTTTTGCCGGTGAAGACTACATATGGTGGAGTCAGGTATGCGCAGATATTTATGAATGAAATTGTCCGACTTCACGGAGTTCTAGTATCCATCATCTCTGATAGAGGATCACAGTTTACTTCACGCTTTTGGAAATCTTTTCAAGAAGCACTGGGTACACGAGTAGATCTTAGTACTGCATTTCATCCACAGACAGACGGGCAGTCTGAACGTACTATACAAATCTTGGAAGATATGTTGAGAGCTTGTATTCTTGAGTTTGGAGATAGTTGGGACACTTATCTACCATTAGCTGAATTTGCTTACAACAATAGCTTCCAGTCCAGTATTCAAATGGCACCGTACGAAGCATTGTATGGTAGAAGATGTCGTTCTTCAGTCGGATGGTTTGACGATGGTGAGACTAACTTATTAAGACCCGACTTAGTACAAGAAACAATGGACAAAGTCCAGTTGATCAGACAGAGATTGCTTACAGCTCAAAGCAGACAAAAGTCTTATGCTGATAAGATAAGAAGAGATTTAGTGTTCATAATTGGAGATAAGGTGTTCCTACGAGTCTCTCCTATGAAAGGTGTATTGAGGTTTGGGAAAAGAGGCAAGCTGAGCCCCATATTTATAGAACCATATGAGATAGTAGATCGAGTGGGAGCTGTGGCATTTCATATAGCACTTCCTCCTGAGTTGTCCTTTATTCATCCAGTGTTTAATGTCTCAATGCTAAGAAAATGTATATCATACTCATCTCAGGTGCTTGAAGCACCAACTATACTGCTTGATGAGAAGTTGTCTTACGAGGAGGAGCCAATGGCTATTATTGATAGACAAATAAGAAAACTACGGTCAAAAGAAATCGTGTTTGTGAAAGTCTTATGGAGAAATCAAACAGTTGAAAAAGCTACTTGGGAAATAGAAGACACTATGCGAGTCAAGTACCCCCATTTGTTTCAGTCTACAGGTATGTACCTGAGCTAAATTCAGAGACCGAATTTCATAAGGTGGGGAGAATGTAATACTCATTAAAAGAAAGAGGGTAATTACGTAATTTACCAAAAAAATTAAATTACAAGATTAAATAGGGCAAAGCCATACGTTAATCTAACAGAAACAAAACAAAGGAAAAAGGCCAAAGCCCCCTTTCTCCGGCAAATAGAATCTGCGTGAGACGAAGCAGAAGCTGAAACAAAATAAGAAAAAATAGATAAGGAAAGAAAGGGAGAAGAAGAAAGAGGCTAGAACCAAATCTTGAGAAATCTTAAATACGCACTGGTTTTTACGGGTGATACTCGAATTTCTTATCTGACTTATTTTCTTCTGGTAATTCTTTTTATCTCAATTCATATATTTGAAGGGTTTCACAAGGTATAAGAAATTAAATACCAATAAGAATTATTCTGGGCAAATTAAGAGTCAAACATCAAACCTCGAGGGTTGGGTATTCTAAAATAGCTATGAATTAGTCTAAACAAGAAAATTTAACATGAGATTGATATTATGTAATTATGGATTGCTTGGAGGAATTTGTATGAGTTGCTCGAGGTGAAGCAGTTGTATTTCGGCATGAGTACTTTGAGTAGTAATCTTACCACAATTTGTGTTTTCAAAACCTACATAGTTTATATATGATTTTGAAAAATAAATGTGTTAACAATGCTTTGAAATTGCATGTGGGTCAAGTCCTTTACTTGATATGGTACCAAACAGTTTACTTGAGAAGTTTACCAATTAATCTAAATGTTTTTACCGTTACTGGATATGTTCTACCGTTACTTGAGATATTACAGTTATTTGAATTATTGTCACTGCTACTAGACATTTTTTATTGTTACTTGAGACGTGATTACCGTTACCGAAATAAAATTACAAGATTTGATAAGAAACGATATGACCTTTATTATTTTGAAAATTCTTTTGTACGAGTATCTACTGTTTACAAGAAAGATTATAAATGAGAGGAGACTTTGAAGGATCCGTAGCTAACGGCGGGTTCGTTAGACCTGGTACACCTTGTATTTACTGATTACAGAGTACAGCTATAGCCCTCGCTAGTGGGAAGGTAGAACTAGCATACCGTTACTGATTTCCCTTGAGTAGGGACTACCGTTATATTTGACTTCTTGCAAAGAAGTCCACAGTTATACCGATTACATGATGCGTTCATCGAAACCTCCCAAAAATATGAATACTGATATTATACAGTGGTTACCAAGCTTATTACTGAATTTTTAATTATATTTTACTACATGAAAAATGTGATAAGACTGAAAATTTATTTATTGTTTCTGAAAGGACATTTTTATGTTATTTTCTCTTTGAGATACTAGCATGTTTCTGACTTGTCCCTAAAAAATAATGGTTGTTCTTAAGTGTTATTACTCACTGAGCTAGCGACTAATCCCCGCTAATTTTTTTTACAGAGACAACAGTTGACGCAGTCGAGGATTTCGTTAATTAGAGCGCACATGTTGAGAATTCTTGGTAAGCCTCGCACTTGTTCGCGTGGGCGGAGATTTTTATCAATTGTTATGGTCTTTTCTTTGAATTCTTAGAGTCACTCCATAGTCATACTTTTAGTGTCATGAGTATTATTTTGCTATTAGTCTTATGTCGAGTATCGTTCTTTATTATCAAAGTCGGAGATAAATTAGTATTTATGGTTGTTAGTTGGTTGATTAGTAATTGTGAAGACTATTTTGGTTAATTAATAAGTTGTCGTTTGTTTGAATTGCTATTAGGGTGTTTGATTGCTAATTTGAGACAGGAAAAAAAATTTGGGATGGTCCAAAAATAGGGGAAACTCTGTCCCATTTTCTGTAAAATTACCGATGAGGCTTACTTAGGAGCACTTGCTCTTAAGCGCTGGTCATAATCCTAAATTGGGTTGTGACACTATGCTTCATATGTGTATCAGAGATCTTTCTAGAGTCATTCCAATTGACGATGTTTAGGTCATAGAGCAACTATCATATGAGGAAGCCCCTATTGCTATACTAGATAGACAGGTTCGGAGATTGTGAACTAAAGACGTATCTTCGGAGATGACTTGGAGGAACAATAGTGTAAAGGAGATGACTTGGGAAGCTGAGGAAGACATAAAGTCTAGGTATCCTCACTTGTTACCGCTGCCAGAGGAGGATCGGACCTAGATATCACAGCCTTAGGTACATATATGGTACTTGATTCTTATGTTAGTTATTGTCATTGGTCGTGTGAGGCCATTAATGTTATTGATGATTGTAGCTACTGCGGCTTTATATTGTTGGGTTTTCTGTCTGACAGGTGTTGATACCAGATTTTTCCCTCATATATTTTTATAATGCATATATACTTTCAAATAGTGCATAAGCATCAACCAATATTTTTCCATAATTTTCCTATAACTTTAAAAGGATTTTAATTAATTTATTCTATCATTTAGTATATAAATAATTACTAAGGGGCATTACAAACGATTTTATGATAATTTTTTATTTGCTTAATTTTATCATTTATATTTTGATCTTTGATTATTTCACAAATAGCCATATGTACATATTAGGGTTATAACTGCAATATTAGCCCATGTGTGTATAATTATATTATGTTAAAATAAAATAACCTTTTATATTTTTATAATACTAAGTAATTATTTTAAATCATCTTCATATATAAAAATCATTTTTATAATTTAATTAATTAATTTTAAAAATTATTTTACTAATAAATTGGGTATTTAACAAATAGCCCCTTTAATTATATTTAAATTCGGACCCCTAGCCCAATCAAATACACCCCTAGCCCAATTAAAACCCCAACCCAATTCACCTAACCCAAAACCTTGACCCAATTTTATAACCCAGCCCAGCCCGGAACCAACCTTGGCCGTTGATCTCAAAAGATCAACGGTCAGAACAAACCTTCCTTTTTTATCTAGCCTAACCCCCCAAACCTTAAGTCATTTCCTAAGAACCGCCACCCCAAAATGCTCTCGTCTCTCTCTTATCTCTTAGACACCCCAAACCCTCGAGCGTTGCCACCCCAAAATCCCCAAACCCCTTCGATCCCTGACCAAATATGGGATTTGCTACCCTATCTAGCCCACTATCTCTACTGGTCGATTTTTGAAGTTATCTAAGGGAATCTCAAAAAGATTCGACTCAGAGTCAACCTAGACTCTTCGTTTTCTTATGATGCCTTGTGTTCGTCAATGTTTGTTTTGTGAGAATTTTTGTTATCTTTGTGGCCATGGTTAGATTTTTCCCTCACCTCGTCCCCTTTTTTCAAAACCATCATCTCTTGCAATTTGAATTTGTTCAGATCCTTGTATATCTGAAATGATTTTGAGTTTATACGTTAATTTTCTTTAAAAATCTCCTGTTTTCCTTATTATTAATTGATTCTAATGTTTTTCTAAGAACTAGGGTTTCACTTCGTTTTGTTTTTGCACAAACTTTTCTAAAAGTTCCTATGTGTTTGATTATCTCTTTCTACTGACTCTTTCATGACTATATTCCAGTCTTTAGCTTGTTTAATTATATTCATTGTTCAATTCAATATTTGCCTATTATTCCTTCAGTAATTGATTGATTATCTGACTGTCTAGGGTTTGAAATTGCTTTGTTTAACTGAGATGGTTACTTCCTGTAATTTTTGTCTATTTTCCTTATATTGGGATACCTAATTGACACTACTTGCCTTAATTACTCTTACTAAGCTTAATTTAGGGAGTTAATTATTTTAACAACCCCAAATGGTCTCTAATTTACCTATTTATCTTATTTGTGTGACTAATTGCCCTTGCTACTGGCTGGAATTTTGGTGTTCTGACTCTAGTTAACTATTAGACCTATTACCTACCTTATTTGGACCTCAATTTCCTATTATATTTGGATAACTCCATGATTCTGCCTATTGATTGGTCTTGTTAAGCCTAATTGACTGATTGATTGTTTTCTTTAACTTATTTGTGAACTCTTAAACTCCTTTACCTTATTTGCTTTGCTATACTCAATTATATATAAGTCTCACTTTGTTTTTAAACACACATACACACACATACATAGAGAAACTCACAACAGTTCTTGATTTTATTCACACACATTCTCCATCACAATCGTCATATTCCTTGTTTGTTGGACTGTCTAGTCGGCTAAAAGCCAAGGCTAGACCCTTGGATACTGTTTGCTTCACTTTTCTATTGCTATCTCTTAACCGGTATGTCTCCACTTCTGCTATTATTCAAAACTTCTATGTAGTTAAACCTGTGTGTTTCGTGTTTTCAGCATGACTACTCCTGTGTAATTAACTTTGTGTGCTCCCTGTTTTCAGCATGTCTACTTCTATATGATTAAATATGTGTGCTCCTTGTTATCAACATGCCTACTTCTATCTAATTAGATCCATGTCGTTCATGTTCATTGATCCTAATCAGCACGTCTACTTCTATTTAATTAGGCCTATGTGTTTCTTATTTTCAGCATGTCTATGTACTTGCTTCTATGTAATTAAACTCGTGTCTACTTATTTCTCAACTAGTATGCTTTCTGTCCATTTTTAAGTGTTCACCCCCCCTAGAAGGTTCCGGATTAGTTCATGATTCCTGTGCCTCCAACTTCTGCTACCTTTCTGCATGACTGTCTGAATGGTAATCTGATTCCAGCCTGTTGTTCTTTGTTTAATACATGTCCATATGCCCATCTAGTAGTAATTAATGAACTAAGTCGAATCTAGGCAATGTGAAACTTTGCTTGAAGTGGTTGTGATCTTGTTTCTGTCGATTGTTGATAGCTGGAATATTTGTTTGAATTCCAAGTGTTGAAATGACTCGGTTTGTTCCCATTGACCCCAGAAAATCCAAACTGTTTTCTTAAAACTACCTCCTATTTTCATCTCCTACTCTTAGAATAACTAGGGTCCTGCCCCTCCAGTGTGAGCACTGCCTAGGAGTCCATGAGAATCCTCTGAACTCTGACACACTAGGGCTAGCTTTTCTAAAACCTGCTCACAAAAATATTTCTTTAAAAGGTTTTCTGGTGTGAGCATTGCTCGGGGTCCCCGAGGCCCTTGGGAACTTTGACGCACTAGAAGACCATTGGGTGTACTATTAGAATATTGGCATATTTTAGACTTGGTTGAAGGCCTGGCTTCCAATTTTACTTTTGGGCCTATCCGGGCTCCCTATAGTATAGCGATTTTCTTCTGTAATTCATTTATATTTGGTTTGTACTAATATTACTTTGTAAACAAATATTGAGGTTATTTGTAAAACTGGAGGGATTCTTATATATGTCTTTGTTGGGAAGGGGTAGAAATCATGTCTATAGGTTGCTCCGATTTTTTTTTACTTATGTGAATTAGAAACCATGCCTAGGACTCATCTAATTCTTTAAATCGTGAATTTTCATCCTTCGCATACTTAGAAAACCTGCTTCTAAGTTGTTTCTCAATTTTGCATCGATAATCATGTCTTCAAAACCTTCATACGTGCATTAGAAATCATATTTCTAGGAATTTCCTTGTTGAATCCGCTTGGGAATTGGTTGATGTTTTACTTGCCTAGAAATCATGCCTATAGGAAACACATATAGAAATCAGTCTTGACACTTAGTCCTTCATGCCTATAAGGTTTTAAATCAGTTCCTGCATTTAGATACGATGCCTATAAAGTTTTAAATTAGCTCCTGCATCTAGATACTATGCCTATAAGGTTTTAAAATCAGTTTCTACACTTAGAACCCTTGCCTATAGGATTTCAACCTGTTTCAGTTTAGAAACCTTACCTATATGAGTTAAAGATAAAATCTGCACGTTAAGACGAGCGTCTAGTTTACAGCTTAGATATCACGTCCATAGGTTTCTCCCCGATCATCACTTAGGCAAGCCTATAGGTCAATCAAATTATTATGGGTCTAAAACTGTGATGGTTTGTTTCAAACTTGCCCAAATTCAGGAAGTAATAAAATTAGTAGGCAAACTGATAAGGTATTCACTGCCCCGTCTTAATGAAATTGTTTCATATTTTGCGCTCATCTAGATATCCTGCTATAGGTCTTTAAATCATTTAAAACTGTTTGTTTGAGGCGTGCAATTGTTTGTTTATTTGGGGAGGTAAATATGAGCCCTTGATTGGATCTTTACGTGATAGTCCTATTTGACTTTTTGTTTGTTTCTTAGTTTTCTCCTTTTAAAATAACATAAGTCAGTCTAGAACTTCCTTAAATAGAGTTCTTAAATACCTCCAGGGCCACAGGAAAGGGAC
Organism: Nicotiana glauca; assembly: GCA_026770625.1. Lineage (NCBI taxonomy): Eukaryota > Viridiplantae > Streptophyta > Magnoliopsida > Solanales > Solanaceae > Nicotiana > Nicotiana glauca. Next base: position 99,954 of record MU779947.1, on the reverse strand, counting down.
GACTGACGCACGCATAAGGCACATACTGGATACTATTAGAACGCTTAGGTAACAATAATTAAGGAGAGGGTAATCGGGTATTAAAGGATATGATAACATGTGCTCTAATGCTATGTGTAGCACCCCAACTTGAGGATGACCATGTATTGCACAGAAGTGATCCTATAGGCTAATAAACCTAGGACCCCTTTTCTCCCCATTTGAAAAATTTATATTTGTTTAAATTGCTTTGTTTGCTTATAAGACTATTTCACCTAATTCGAGTTTGGCCGAGACCCACCATTGTGGATCTCAAGGGGTGCCTAACACCTTCCCCTCAAGGTTATTTCGAGGCCTTACCCAATCTCAGGTAATCTAAACCGGTTTATGAGTTATTTCCTTTAGGTTCCCTAACGCACCTTAAATTCGCTAGGTGGCTACTCCTACAAATTCCATACCTAATCCCCAAAAGGAAAGGAGTTGTCCCAAAAATATTGTCTAAAAGTCGAAATCCGCGAGGAAAAAGGGGGCATGACAACAAGATGGTAGTGGTACCATTACAGAGGAGATTCTGCCAAAATTTCTATAGATCTCTGGGAGTTTAACATTCGAGGATTAATGTTTCTGAGGGGAAATTGTTACACCCTGTGCATCCCAAGGTGATATATAATGAATATCGCACTTGTTAATAATGATTTAAATGAGTTTAAAGTTATAATATGACTATATATGATTTTTGGATAGAAAATATAATGTGTTGGAAAAATCGGATTTATGTTGTGGAAAAATTGACTATGGATTTGCCTTGTACTGAGCTTTTTGAGAAATAAATTTCTTGTGCTATATGAGGTCTTTTGGGGAAATTATATACAAAATTTAAGGCCTTCGAATGTAGTTTTCAACGCACTTAATCTTTCATTCATATTACATCTAGATAAAAAGGTATAAGCGTCAGAAGATGGGCCAATGCGAGGGTGCCCAGCTAGCACCTCTTTGACTTTTCAAAAGTTTATATATAGGTTTTAGCTCGTCTCTCTCTTCACTTTTACATTGAGGCTGAACAAAGAACACCATAAAACCCTATACTTAATCTCTCTAAAGGGTTTCAAAGAATACTAACATCCAGGGTACGAAATTGAGAAGTGATAACATCAGAACGATCCCTACGACGTAAGTATCATTTTATCGTCACTCTTTTTTCTTTGTAGTTTGATTTTTTCAAGATACTTCATAGTTAAGAAATGTGTAACTTCTGTAATTAAGTGTTTAAATATCAAGGAAGGTTGATAAATTGGTTTCGTAATAGTTAGAACTAACGGGATGATGATTGGAAGCTGTGAGTTTGATTTTTTCCCACTTTTAGTGGACTGTTTTGTAGTCCATTTGTGTTGGTATGTTCTGCTGATGATTTATGGAGTTTGGAGGGATGGAAAGGCGTGGAGAAACTCCACATCTGGTAGGGTAGTATGTTAGTCTCTCGTTGTTGCATTTTTCAGGCTAATTGATAAGTTGTTGATTGGGTGTGTTATGGTATATTTGGGTTTTTTGCTGTATTGAAGGTTCCGAATTGTAAGTAGGTTGGTTTAAAGTTGCTGATTGTATTGTGTTTGTATCTCGCCTATAGAAGGCTTGAGGGAGCAGTAAAATTAGGGTAAAGGCTCCTCGTTTTATTTTAGAATCGATTTATCGTTTGAGATACGTAATACACTAGAGCCATCTAAGTCGTACATGTATTTATTTGCTATAGGGTTGGCGCGCTAGTTATTGTAAGCTTGTTGTGGAGTTGCATTGACAACTTGAGGTATGTTAAGGCTATCCCTCATTTCCTACTGGCATGATCCATATGATACAACAAAATGATGGTGTTATATACGTGTATAATATATGTATATGGGGTATAGGGAAAGGTTATGGAGTTATATACGCACCACTACCTGATCAGCTGGTATACGTTTATGATTTCGCCCATAGAGGCTAAGATGATATTATGGGATGCCCTCAGAGGCTTGATGATGTTATCTACGCATATACCTATGCATGACATTATATTTGTACTCATATGCAGGACATTATAAATGTTTCATAATTCACAGAGCTATTCAGACTTTTATAGGTTGAGTCCTTTACTCCATGTTTCTTTCATATCTTTTATATACTGATTTTTATGCCTTATATACTTGGTACATTATTTGTACTGTCGCCCTTATTGCTTGGGGGCCTGCGTTTCATGCCCGCAAATGCAGGTGTATAGTTTGATGGTACCCCTTCTTAGGATCCTTGCTCAGCGAGAGTTGATGTGCTCTATTTGATTCGGAGCTACTATTGAGTTTTGGTACGATACTTTTGTATACATATGGGTATGATGGGGCCCAGTCTTGTCCTTTATCCAGTGTACACTCTATTAGAGGTCTGTAGATAGTAATGTGTAGTTAGATAATATGTGTCCTTGTCAGCTCGCCCTGCCATATTCCCTATATATATGTATATATGTCTTTTGGGCATGTTTTTCCGCGTATGTTATTCACATGAATCAATATTTTACTGCCAGGAGTTATGCATGACCTACACATATTTCATGTTTATATTTTAGACATATGCTTACGGGTGTTCGATAGGCAGAACTCGGGCACTCGTCACGCCCCATCGGTTTGGGTCGTGATAGTTTGGTTCTAAAATATAACATGACCTATTGGGTCATCGCATTCTCCACCTCTAAAACAATCGTTTGGCCTCGAACAGACATAGAAAAGCACCTGAGTTGGTGAAAAAGGTGGGGATATCTACTTCACATATCGAACTTGGACTCCTAGGTAGCTGCCTCAACAGGCTAAGATCTCCACTGCTCTCGAACTGAAGGATAACTCTTTGACCTCAACTGATGAACTTTCCGGTCTAGAATAGTTACCGGCTCCTCCTCGTAGGTCAAATCCTTTTCCAATTGGACAGTACTGAAATCTAATTTGTGGGATGGATCGTCGTGATACTTCCGGAGCATGGACACATGGAACACCGGATGGACCGCTGATAAACCAGGTGGCAACGCAAGTATATAGGCCACCTCTCCCACACGCTTAAGGAACTCAAAAGGCCCGATACCTAGGGCTCAACTTGTGCTTCTTTCCATACCTCATTACACCCTTCATGGGTGATACCCAGAGCAACACCCTATCTTTGACCATGAGTGCAGCATCACGAACTCTACGGTCGACATAACGCTTGTGCCTGGACAAGCTGTACCAAGTCGATCCTGAATAATCTTGACCTTATACAAGGCATCCTATACAAGATATGTGCCCAACAACCGAGCCTCCCCCGACTCAAACCATCCAACTGGAGATCGACACTGTCTACCATACAATGCCTCATAGGGAGCTATCTGAATGCTCGACTGATAACTATTATTGTAGGCAAACTCCACTAATGGTAAGAATTGATCCCACAAACCTCCGAAGTCTATAACACAAGCGTGAAGCATATCCTCTAATATCTGAATAGTGGGCTTGTACTGCCCGTCTGTCAGAGGATGAAATGTTATGCTCAGCTCAACCCGCGTGCCCAACTCACGCTGCACTCCCTCCAAAAATGCAAGGTGAACTGCATACCTCGATCAGGGATGATAGACATAGGCACACCGTGAAGACGGACGATCTCACAGATATAAATCTCTACCAACCGCTCTGAAGAATAGGTAACTGCCACAGGAATGAAATGCGCTAACTTGGTCAGTCTATCCACAATGACCCAAACTGCATCGAACTTCCTCTAAGTCTGTGTGAGTCCAAAAATGAAATCTGTAGTGATACGCTGCCGCTTCCACTCAGGAGTCTCTATCTTTTGAACTAAACCACTAGGTCTCTGATGCTCACACTTTACATGCTGATAATTTAGACACCGAGATACATATGCAACAACATCATTCTTCACTATCCTCCACCAATAATGTTGCATGAGTCCTGATACATCTTGGCGATGCCCGGATGAATGAAATACCGGGAACTGTGGGCCTCCTCAAGAACTAACTAACTAATTCCATCCACATTAGGCACACAAACACGACCATGCATCCTCAAAACTCTATCATCTCTAACTGTAACCTACATGGCACCACTGTGCCGCACTGTGTCCCTAAGGACAAGCAAATGAGGGTCGCCATACTTTCGGTCTTTGATACGCTCAAACAAGGAAGACCAGGCGAATGTACAAGCTAGAAAACGGGTAAGCTCAAAAATATCCAACCTCACAAACTGATTGGACAAGGCTTGAACATCCAATACAAGCAGTCTCTCACAAACTGGGATATACAACAATGATGCTCATACTAGCTGACTTCCTACTCAAAGCGTCGGCCACTACATTGGCCTTCCCGGAATGATACAATATGGTGATATCATAATCTTTCAATAGCTCCAACCACCTCCTATGCCTCAAATTGATCTCCTTCTGCTTGAACAAATACTGCAAACTCCGATGGTCTATGAATAACTCACATGGCACGCCGTAAAGATAGTGCCTCTAAATCTTCAGCACATGAACAATGGTTGCCAGCTCTAGATCATAAACAATGTAATTATTCTCATGAACCTTTAATTGTCGTGAAGCATATGAAATAACCTTGCCACCCTGCATCAATGCCATAGCCAGAACAATACGAGATGCATCATAATATACTGTATAAGATCCTGAATCTGTGGGCAACACCAACACTGACGCCGTAGTCAAAGCTGTCTTGAGCTTTTGGAAGCTCGCCTGACACCTGTATGACCAACTGAACAGGGTACCTTTTTCGGTCAACCAGGTCAACGGAGCTGCTATAGATGAGAACACCTCCACAAACTGAAGGTAGTAACCCGCCAAACCCAAGAAACTACGGATATCTGTGGCTGAAGTAGGTCTAGGCCACCTGAATACCCTCTACCGATACGACATGCCTCAAAAAGGTGAGTGAGTTCAACCAAAACTCACATTTTGAGAATTTAGCATACAACTGGATATCTCTCAGAGTCTGAAGTACGATTCGAAGATGATGCTCATGCTCCTCTCGACTGCGGGAGTAGATTGAGATATCATCAATGAACACAATCATGAATGAATACAAATACGGCTTGGACACCTGATTCATCAAGTCCATAAATGTTGTCGGGAAATTTGTCAGCCCGAATGACATCACCAAAAACTCATAATGCCCATATCAAGTCTGAAAAGCCATCTTAGGGACATGGGACGCCCTAATCCTCAACTGATGGTAGCCAGACCTCAAATCGATCTTTGAAAACACTTTAGCACCCTGAAGTTGATCAAATAAGTCATCAATCCTCGGCAATGGATATTTGTTCTTGATAATGACTTTATTGAACTATTGATAATCTATGTGCATACGCATCGACTCATCTTTCTTCTTCACAAATAACACAGGCACACCCCAGGGCGAGTTGCTAGGTCTAATAAAGCCCTTATCAAGCAAATCTTAAAACTGCTCTTTTAACTTTTTCAATTCTAGTTTAGGGTTTAGGGTTTAGGGTTTAGGTTTAGGGCCATAAGGTATGATAGAATAGAAATGGGCTGAGTGCCCAGAACCAAAACAATACAGAAGTCAATATCCCTATTGGGTGGCACCCCCGGTAGGTCTGCAGGAAGTACCTCTAGAAACTCTCGAACAACTGGTACAGAATCCATGGAGGGAACCTCCACACAAGAATCATGGACATAGGTCAAATAAGCTAGACACCCCTTCTCGACCAAACATCGAGCCTTCATATAAGAGATAACCCTACTAGTACAATGACTAGGAGTCCCTTTCCACTCCAATCGAAGCAACCCTGGTAAGGCTGAGGTTACCATCTTGGCATGATAATCCAATATAGCGTGATAAGGTGATTTCCAATCCATCCCAAATGACAACAAAATCAACCATATCGAGAAGTAGAAGATCTACGCTAGTGTCAATACCCCCTATAATAACCACACACGAATGATAGACACGATCTACAACAATAGAATCCCCCATAGGTGTGGACACTTATACAGGGGCAATCAAGGAATCACAAGGCACTACCAAATATGAAGGAAAATAGGATGAAACATAGGAGTAGGTAGACCCTGGATCAAATCAAACTGAAGCATCTCCACTGCAAACTAAAACAGTACATGTGATAACATCATCGGATGACTCAGCCTCAGACCTAGCTAGAAAAGCATAACATCGGAGCTGGTCCCCACCACTCTGAACCATGTCCTTAGGATGGCCCCCTGCTAGCTGGCCCCCACCTCTAGCGTTCTGGCCTCTATATCTAATGTCCTGACCTCCACCTCTAGCGGTCTGACCTCTACTTCTAGTTGCCTGACCCCTACCTCTGGCTGGCTAAGCGGGCGGTGGTGCACTCGGTGTCGGAATCATGGCATGCGAACTTTACTACTGTGGTGAAACGCCTTATAATCTTGGTCAGGTCCTCCTGATATGCCCACAACCACCACACTCGAAACATCAATATTGATAATGTGGCCGTGGAAACTGGGCTGACCCAAACGGGCTAGTTGAACATGGTAATAACTCTGAATAGGAGGTGCACTGATAGGACCTAGTGGTGCATTGTAGGGTAGCTGATTCGAACAATGCATATGAGGACCAAGACCACCTGAAGCACCATGGGATGCTTGGAGTACCAAATGAAATGGCCAAGGGGGATGACCTTTACAAAAAGTACCTCGACCTACAAATGAGGCCCCACTAAATCCACCCGAGTGACACGGCCTCTTGTCAGACCCTTGACTACACCTCTGAGCTAAAACCATCTCGACTCGCCTGGAAACATTGGCTACCGCATGAAAAGAAATCTCACTCCCAGTCTCATTAGTTATCTACAATCTGATAAGCTAAGCAAGTCCCTCAATAAACCTCCTCACTATCTCTCTCTCTCAGTAAAAAGCAGAAGAATTGCATGATAGTATAGATCCACAAATCGAGTCTCGCACTGAGTGAAAGTCATAGAACTTTGCTGCAGACGCTTGAACTACCTCTGATAGTCCTCTCCCTGGGTGATAGGAAGGAATTTCTCAAGAAATAGTTGAGAGAAATGGTCCCAACTAAGAGCCTATGACCTCGCTGGTCAGGCCAATATATAATCCCTCTATCATTTCTTGGCGAAACCCGACAAATGAAATGCAGCAAAGTCGACCCCATTGATCTCCACTATCCCCGTGTTCCATAGCTCCTTATGAAAGCAGTCCAGATAGTCTTGGGGAACCTATGAAGATGCACTGCTGAAGTGAAGCCGGAAAAGCTTGGTAAAACTATCCAATTTCCACAAGGCCTCATAAGACAGAGCCAATCCATCACCGGTCTGTGCTGTAATACCCGGCTGGACTACTCCAACGCGCTGAGCTGCTGCAGTCTGAAACTAGGGAGCCATCTGCTCCGGAGTGTGAGTAGCGGGAGTATGTGCTTCTTCCCTAGCTTGAGAGATGGCTAGTGCTACAGGAAATGTGTCAGCTTATGCCACACTCTCCATGAGGCTCATGAGAAGGACCAACGCATCTTGAAGTACTGGGGTGGCGATGAACCCCTCTGGGACCTGAGTTGGTCCTGCTGGAACAGCCTAGGATGGAGACTCCTTATCAAACTCTACCTGAGGCTCCGCCGCCGCTACTACTGCTCGAGTTCTAGGCTGAGACTTGCCCTTGCCTCACCCTCTAACACAGACTCGTCCTCGACCTCTGCCCCTCGTAGGAGCTACCACTGAGGGCTCTGGCTGCTGCTCTGCTGAAGACGTGATACGTGTTCTCGCAATCTGCGAAGGGCAAGAGTAGAAGAATTTGATTAACAATGATAAAACAAAATCGCACGACAGAGAAGAATAGAAGTAAAATTGTTCCTAAACTCTATAGCCTATGGGAGATAAGTACAGAGGTCTCCGTACCAATCCTCTAGACTCTACTAAGTATGTTCATGAATCATGAGACCTAGGCAACCTAGTGCTCTAATACCAACTTGTCACAATCCGGAATCCCCACCATCGGGACCGTGACGGCGCCTAACATCATACTGGCTAGGCAATCCAATGTTAGAGATTTATTATCCATTCCTTTACGTTTCAGTGATTAACAATAAGAAATCTAAAACAACTCAAAATAAATGCAGAAGTAAATAAATAACAACTTTGATTATATACTACTACCCAGAATCCGGAGTCACAATTCACAAACATTCTAAGATTTTACCAGAAGTATTTGTCCGAAAGAATATACAACTGTTTGCTAAATAAAGAAAATAGTAAAGCATGAGGTATACAAGGGGACGCCAGGGCCTGCAAACGATGACAGGTCTACCTTAGGTCTCCGAGCTGACAAATTATATAGCCAACCTCTCGATCAGCTCGAAGCAGCTCCAAAATTTGCACAGGAACTGTAGAGTGTAGTATCAGTACAACCGATCCCATGTAAGTGCCGAGCCTAACGTCGATGAAGGAGTAACGAGGCTACGGCGGGGCAATCACAATATAACTTATATATAGTATATATAATAAAAGCAGAAAGAAAGATAGGGTAAAATAGAGCTATAACTTGGAAGAAGTGAATACAGTTCTTGAAACATATCATCAGTGCTCAATTACTACCAATCCTTAAATGCAATTTAAGACTACCGTACAGCTAACACAGTCAAGGAAAAGTATAAACATAAAGGTTGTTGCAGCGTGCAACCCGATTCCACCGTACCTCTCATATTCCTCCCTTATTTCCTCTTATTAACATAAACATCAGAATATAATTAAAAGTATTGCGGCGTGAAACCCAATCCAACCATATCACAATAATCACATTCACAGTTCGCCCTTATTACACCACCATTCATCTATATTACACCGCAATTCCCTCTTATTACACTTGTTGTGGTGCGTAACCCGATCCCATCATATCAATACCCGATCCCACCATACCAGTATTAGTTATTCAGTATGTACAATAATTTCACAATTCAAATCACATAACCCTTCACAAAGCTTAACTTCCAACCAAATAATTATGAAGCTTGTACACTACGAAACTTTACACAAGTAATACTACTCAGCGAGACCAATCTAGAATATATCATGAAATTATCGATAACCGACCAAAGAAATAGGAGGAGACAACAAATCTATGAAATAACTAATACCTTCAACAAAGAGAAGCAATATCTATCAGGTAGCAATTACGCATGGAAATATAAGTAAAACATGTAGCAGTTATGACAGGAAAGAGGCTATATGATAAGACGGGAAAGAAACAGGCATAATAGATAAATTGCAGGCACATAAGTACCCATCACTTCACATATACGTCACTCACATGGATTTTATATAGTCAACAAGTCAAGGGTTTCTAATCCTTCGAGTCAAAGTTAGAAATGATACTTTCCTTGCTCCATGGGCCACTCAATGCTCAATTACCGTTTTTCCTCTAGTATCCACCTCCAAACCACTCGTATCTAGCCACAATTAACTCAATAACATCAATTAATTCTAAAGGAATCAACTACAATTCATAAATTTAAATTTCTCAAACTTTCCCCAAAAAATTTAAAAACCAACCCTGGGCCCGCTTGTTCAAAACCCGAGGTTCGGACAAAAATTCATTTACCCATTCACCCCCAAGCCTGGATATATAATTGATTTTCAAATCTGACCTCAATTCGAGGTCTAAATTCTCAATTTTTCAAATCCCAAGTTTCTACCCAAAAACCCCCTAATTCTACCATGAACACTCTAGATTTTAGGTTGAAAATTCATGAAATGCAATGGGTAATTGAAAAAAAGTGGTTTAAAATCATTTACCAACACTTTGGAAAAGAACATAGCTTAGGAGAATCGCCTCTAGGCCGTCTAGCTTTTGAAAATTTGAAAGAATGGCTTAAGTCCTGTAATGAGACTATTTAATAGTTGGGCGACATTGTTCACCGCGTTCGTGAGGAGACTATTGCATTCGCGAAGAGCAGAGATTGCCAAGCTTATGCGATTGTGAAGGCTACTCCCCCTGGCCTTCTCGTTTACGATGAAGGAATGATTGACCCCTCCCCCAGGTCCCAAATGTTTCGCGTTCGTATTGAGTCGGTCGCATTCGCGAAGGGTAAGGCCCTCATTGCTCCACGTTCGCAACCTAGACTTCGTGTTCGCAAAGAAAAATAACCCATCCATCCCAGTTTCTACTTTGTGCTCACGAGGGTGCCTTCGCGAACGTGGAGAAGGACACCAGAAGGCACCTGAAATTGCAGAAAACCAGATTTTCTAAGTCTAAAACATCCCGTAGCCTATTTGAAACTCACCCGAGCCCTCAAGGCTCCTAACCAAACATGCACACAAGTCCTAAAACATGATACAAACTTGCTTGCGTGATCAAATCGCCAAAATAATACCTAGAACTACGAATTGAACACCAAATCAAATAAAATTTTCAAGAAAGTTTTAAAACTTCTATTTTCTTAACCGGAGGTCCGAATCACGTCAAACCAATTCCGTTTCTCACCAAATTTTACAACTAAGTTATAAATATTATATTGGACCTGTACCAGGCTCCGAAACGAAAATACGAACCCCGTATAAACAAGGCCAAATATCAATCTATTCTTTAAAACCATTAGATTTTCAGATTTTTAATTTCAACGAAAATTCATAACTCGATCTAGGGACCTCGGAATTATATTCTGGGATCCAGCGGGATCGTCAAATCATGGGTCTGGGTCTGTTTACTTAAAATATTGACCAGAGTCAACTAAAATTAACTTTTAATACAAAAATTCTTATTTTTATCAGTTTTTAATATATAAACCTTCCAGGTCAATACGAAATACCCTGAGCGAAGAGTACTTCAACACGGAAGTATGATCTAGATCCCCCTAGGCAAAAGGATTCTATCATAGTTAAGCTATGTAAAACACCATGAGCGAAGAGTACTTGTGCCCAAAAATATGAGCTGGATCCCCATAGGCGAAAGTATTCTACCTGAGTTAAGCTGCATAAAACACCCTGAGCGAAGAGTACTTCTACTCGGAATATGAGCTGGATCCCCTTAGGTGAAAGGATTCTACTTGAGTTAAGCTACGTAAAACATCTTGGGCGAAGAGTACTTCTACCCGGAAATATGAGCTGGATCCCCCTAGGCAAAAGGATTCTACCTGAGTTAAGCTAGATAAATGGGATGTATGAACAGTAGTGATACATGTTGAAAATAAAAGAAAATGGAGATTTTAAGGAACTTACGTTTGGGGACTTTCGTTCTTTTAGGATCGACACTCTGCACTACTTTGTTCATGCTTCAAACAAAGAAAAATTTATGAGTTTTCAAAGTGGTGGTTGGTTTGTGGCATTGATGCCCTGAGTAGCTTGATTCACGGCCACTGCTGTCAAAGAACCGATTCTGTCAGCGTGGTACCAAGAAGCTCTGCCGCTCTGTATCATTTTTTGGAGACCTTGGCTTTACAATGTTGCCCCCACCTGTTTCATACCTAGATGTCCATGGTACCGCTACCCTTGTCCTTAAGGCAATGCATTTTTTCTTTAAAATCAAACTCAGTTGTCTTGCACCCAGTATCAGTTTGTGTCCGTACTGCTTATCAACTTTTCTCATGATGTCGGTCTTGCTCATGCGACTTTTTAGTTTCTTTGAAACATTTTGTTCGCCTTATTGAATGAGATATCATATGGATTCGTGCCTTCGTCAATGCTATATATGCCCCAAATTATGCTCGATATTACGAGGAAACTGTAGCTAGTTTTACAGCCATTTCTTTGTTTCGCTTTTGATGCAGGATAAGACCGAAAGGGCCTCAAAAGAAAAATTATGGGTAAAAACAAAATAATGATTGAAAGTGAAAAAGAACTGTGCTTAAACAAAAGGTGTCCCTTTCAAGGAAATGAATAGGGATACTTATCTGGAGGTATGTGCCGACTTCAATGAATCATGACATGCATTTTGGACTGGACGTCTGATCCGTCTAAGCTGTCTAATTCTCAAAATCCGTTGCAGATGTTCATTTTGAAATTGTCTTGGTTGTGATCATGTCGGAGAATCAAAGACCCTTATTTGGCTAGTAGTGCCCTTTGCAGGTTTTCGCTAACTAACCTCTCTCATTTCTCTACTAACCATCGCCTTATGGTGCCCATCTGGGTTTTCACCAGTAAGACTCTCTCATTTCTCTTCTCATTGTCGCCCTATAGTGCCCGTATGGGTTTTCACTTATAAGACTCTCACATTTCTTTTTTTCTTTTTTTTTCTTTTTTTTTTCTGACTAAGATATTGCATGAGGGAGGTTGCCCAACACCCTTGGCATGGGAACTTCAAACATTCTCAAAATACTTCGATCAGAAGTTCTTGAAAGGTAAAAATGTTAAATGAACCTTGAACTGAATTACAACTTTTGGAACGGTTTTACAGAAAAACTGTGAAATAAAACAAACTTGTGCCCCAGTTTTGGAGTATTGGGAATATGGAGTTTTTGTTCTGATAGGACCGAACCCAGGATAAGGTTGCCTACATATCCTTTCGAAATCAGGTAAGACGTAGTTCAATGACTCCGGAGCTTTGTTGTTTGACTATTTTTCTTTCTTACTTTCTTTTTTTTGCAAGTACACAGGTTCCAGAAGGTGCAAAATAAAGAAGACAAATACGGCTCAAAAGGCTTAATAAAAGAGTGACACCTATTTGGAATAACGAGCAAATGATAGCCTTCGTTATCTCTATCTGAGAAAATCGATGCATGAAAGTTCTACAGTGGCCATATATCAGACATAATATATTTTGACTACATCTGCATTAATAGTCATGTCTGGTACCCGTCCTTCTTCATCTACCAAGTGCATGTCCCCTTTTGGTAACACTTTCTTGATGATGTATGGTCCTTCCCAGTTCGGTGCAAACTTTCCTTTAGCTTCAACCTAGTGCGGAAGGATGCGTTTCAAAACTAGCTGGCGTACCTCAAACTACCTTGGGCGCACTTTCTTATTGTAAGCGCGAGCCATTCTTTGATGGTATAAATGGACAAAACATACTGATGCTAGCCATTTTTCATCTATCCATATTAGTTGTTCTAATCATGTCTTGATCCACTCAGTGTCTTCAATTTTTGATTCCACAATAATTCGGAGAGAGGCAATTTCGACTTCAGCGGGTATTACATCTTCAGTTCCAAATACAAGCAGATATAGAGTTGCACCAACAAATGTGCGAACAGTCCTGTGGTATCCCAAAAGAGCAAAAGGCAACTTTCCATGCCATTGCCTGGAACCTTAGATCATGTTCCTAAGAATCTTCTTGATGTTCTTGTTTGCCGCTTCAACGGCTCCATTGGCTTTTGGCCGGAAAAGGTTAGAATGGTGATGCATGATTTTAAATTGTTTGCATACCTTTTTCATCAAATGACTATTTAGATTGGCTGCATTATCAGTGATAATTGTCTTTGGGGTGCCAAAACGACAAATGATGTTGGAATGAACAAAGTCTACTACTACTTTCTTGGTGACTGCTTTGAAAGTGACGACCTCCACCCACTTGGTGAAGTAATCAATTGCATCCAAGATAAATCTATGCCCATTTGAAGATTTTAGCTCGATTGGCCCAATAATATCCATTCCCCAAGCAACGAAAGGCCAATGAGAGGACATGGGATGAAACTCCGAAGGAGGTGAGTGAATTAGGTCACCATGAATTTGGCACTGGTGATACTTGCGAACAAAACTAAAGTAATCTTGCTCCATAGTAATCCAATAATACCCTACCCGCAGAATATTCTTCGCCAAAACATATCCATTCATGTGAGGTCCGCATGCCCTCGAATGTACCTCGCTCATGATCCACTCCGCTTCTGTGGCATCTATGCATCTAAACAAGTTTAAATCTAGGGTCCTCTTTTATAGAATTTCCCCATTCAAGAAGAAACCACTGGCGAGCCGCGTTATAGTTCTTTTTTTATCTCCTTTGACATGCTCTGGATATTCTCTTATTTTCAAGAATCATTTTATGTCATGATACCATGGCTTACCATCTAGTTCTGTCTCAATTGTATTCCAGTAACCGTGTTGATTCCAAACTTGGATTTATAGTGGATCAATATGAGTGTTGCCTGGATAAGGGAGCCTTGAGGCTAAAGTTGCCAAGGCATCTGCTAGCTCGTTGTGAAACCTAAGAATGTACTTGAACTCGATAGATTTGAATCTTTTGCCCAAGTCTTGCACACATTGTCTGTATGGAATAAGATTGATGTCTTTACTTGCCTTGGGTTTGCTGGATAAGCAAGTCGGAATATCCCACAACCAATAGTTCATCCACATCCAGATCGATGGCCATTTTCAGACCCATGATACAAGCTTCATATTCTGCCATATTTTTGGTACAGAAGAATCGAAGTCGGGCCGCTGCAGGGTAATGATGTCCAATAGATGAGATAAGGATTTCCCTGATACCAACTCTTTTGATATTGACAGCCCTATCAAAATACATTTTCCATATAGGGTTATCGTCTGGAACTACTTCCTCTATTGAGTTGACCTCTTCATCTAGGAAGTATGTGCTAAGTGGCATGTACTCATCATCAACTACATTCTCTGTCAGATGATCTGCCAAAGCCTGTGATCTCATCATGGTGCGAGTGACATAGACGATGTCGAACTCTGTGAGCAGGATTTGCCATTTTGCGAGCCTGCCAGTGGGCATTGGCTTTTGGAAGATGTATTTCAAAGGATCCATTCTGGATATGAGGTAAGTAGTGTAGGCCAAAAGATAATGTCTCAGCTTTTGAGCGACCCAAGTCAAGGAACAACATTACCTATCTAAAAGGGTGTACTTAACCTCATAATTGGTGAACTTCTTGCTCAAATAGTAGATTGCCTATTCCATTTTGCATGTTGCATCATGTTGCCCCAGAACGCATCCAAAAGAATTATCTATCACCGATAGATATAAAAACAAAGGCCTACCAGGTTCAGGTGAGACCAGTACAGGGGTTATTGACAGATAATCTTTGATCCTGTCAAAAATGTTTTGGCAATCGTCGTCCACCTGATAACGGCATCCTTTTTCAGCAACTTAAAGATGGGCTCACACGTGGTTGTGAGCTAAGAAATGAACCTACTGATGTAGTTCAACCTCTCGAGCAAACTCATGATTTCCTTTTGTTATTTGGGGGTGGAAGATCTCAAATGGACTTTATCTTAGATGGATCCAATTTGATGCCTCTCCGACTGACTATAAAACTGAGGAGTTTCCCAGATGGAACCCCAAATACACACTTGGCTAGGTTAAGCTTAAGGTCAAACCTTCAAAGTTGTTCGAAGAACTTTTTCAAATCGCACACGTGATCAGCTTGTGTCTTTGATTTTATGATGACATCATCGACATATACTCCAGTCTCTTTGTGCATCATGTCATGAAAATGGTGATCATGGCTCTCATGTAAGTTTCCTTCGCATTCTTTAAACTGAATGGCATGACCCTGTAACAATAAGAACCCCATGGAGTGGTGAAAACGATCTTTTCTGCATCATCCTCATCCATTAGAATTTGGTGGTACCCAGCATAGCAATCCACAAACGATTGTATCTCATGCTTTACGTAATTATCTACAAGAATGTTGATATGTGGCAAAGGAAAATTATCCTTTGGACTTGCTTTGTTCAGGTACCTATAGTTAACACAAACTCTGGCTTTTCCATCCTTCTTTGGCATAGGCACAACATTTGCCACCCAGGTGGTGTATCAGACAGCTCTGACCATATTGGTGATCAGTTGCTTCATTATTTCCTCTTTTATTTTGTCACTCATGTCTGTTTTAAATTTTCGTTACTTTTGTTGGACTGGTGGAAAACTGGGATATATAGGAAGCTTATGAACCACTAGATCAACACTTAGACCCGGCTTATCATCGTAAGACCAAGCAAACACATCTCTATATTCAAATAAAAGTTGAATCAAGGCATCTCTGGGTTTTTGTTCAGTGTGAATGTTTGTCTTCGTTTCTCTAACTTCTTCATGACTTCCGATATTAATCGGCTCAGTTTCATTGAGGTTGGGCTTAGGCTTGTTTTCAAATTATTCCAACTCTCTTTTAATTTCCTCAGCGACATCATCTTCATCATATTCAACCTCTTGATGTATTATTTCGATATTAAACAAACTTCTTACGATCTGTGCGTGAATTCCGCGTGCATGTCATGTTATTAAAGACAGCATTAACAAAACTAAAATGTAAATAAAATGACAGGAATTAGGAAAAGGAAAAGATACAAAACTTAATAGGAAACTGAACTGCATTTCATTAAATTCGAAAGGATAGAAGGGTTAACTTCAAAACAAAACAATCATACTGAGATGTTTGGATTACAACCCTAAAAGTGAACCAAAATACAAAAAGAAGTTGCAAAAGAAAACTACCAAGTCTCCTTCCTTGTGGGGAGAGGAGTTGCTTCCCAGTTGTTGAGCATGGTGTCTGGGTCAATTAGTTGCATATCGGCACGACTAGTGCCTTCACCAGCCTAGATCATATTCACTTCAGAAAACATTTGGCTGAGGCCATGGCAAATTTCATCAATGTTTGCATGCGTCGAGGAATTTTGACCATGTTGGAGTCGTGGCTTGACAAAAGTATAGAAAATGTGAGAGACAGGCCATCCACGCTTTTTGCGGTTTTTGGCTTTGTTTTCGTCTGCTTGTGTTGGCCTGAAGCCTAAGCTAAAAGTACCGTGGTTATCGAATGAAGAAATAGGCTCCAAAATTCCTTGCAATGATGCCTCCAAGCCTTTTCCTGGCTCATAACCTTGTCTCATCATAACTACAGCCACCATTACAGATGTGGCAGAAAGACGAGTATGCAAAATGGGCTTTCCATCCTCGACATTGTCCCCAGCAACCACTTCAAAAGCCTGATAGACAATTGACGCAGACCCTTACTTGTCCTCAATACAGGGGATTAACGAGTCTTTATAAATGGAAGACTCATCTTCCCCGTGAACAATAATTTCTTGCCTATCATGCTCGAATTTGAGCATCTAATGCAAGGTGGATGGCACAGCTCGAGCTGTATGGATCCATGGCCTTCGAAGAAGAAAGTTATAAGAAGTGTCCATGTACACTACTTGGAAGACAATCTCAAAGTCAACCAACCCAAATAGTGAGGTTGATCTCCCCAATGGTATCTCTTGGTGAGCCATCAAAAGCTCGGATGCGAACATTGCTGGGTCGGATTCTGTCTGTATTGATCTTCATGCTTTGAAAGGTAGAGAGAGTTCATACATCTACACTTCAGCCTCCATCAAACATGACTCACATTACATAATGCCTCTCATAGTTGACCATCAAGTTCAAAGCCCTATTGTGCCAGGCTCCCTCATCGGGAAGTTCATCATCAGTAAATGAGATTATGTTCACCTAAAAAAATCTGTTGGCCATCTTCTCAAACTAATTCATTATGGTTTCCTCTAAGAGGAAACCTCAGCAAGGCTAAGGTCATCGTCTTGGCATGACAATCCAATATAGTAAGACAAGGTGACAGTCAATCCATACCCAAAATGACATCAAAATCAACCTTATCGAGAAGTGGGAGATCTACGCTAGTCTCAAGACTCCCGATGGTAACCACACATGAATGATAAACATGATATACAAGAATAACATCCCCTACAGGTATGTACAAATGCACATGAGCACTCAAAGAACACGAGGCACAACCAAATATGAAGTAAAATAGGATGATACATAGGAATAAGTAAAGCCCGGACCAAATAAAATCAAAGCATCTCTAAGGAAAACTGAAATAGTACTTGTGATAAATGTGTTAGATGATTCAGCCCCAGGCCTGGCTGGAAAATCATAGCATCAAGGTTGGGCCCCACTACTCTGAACTACATCTCTAGGATGGGCCCTAGTTGGCTGGCCTCCACCTCTAGCAGCCTTACCTCCACATCTAATGGACTGACCTCCACTTCTAGATGCATGACCCCTACCTCTAGCTGGCTGAGTGGGCGGTGAAGCACCCGGTGTCAGGACCATGTCAATAGAACCCTGATGATGTAAGCTGCTCGGTGCCCGAGGGTAAAATCTAACAATGTGCCCCGGATCACCACAGGTATAACAGGACCTCGGCTGTTATGACTACTGACCCTAAAACTGACCCTGTTGACCTGAGTAACCACCCTCAAATCTCTGGAGCGGAGGTGCACTAATAGGAGCTAGAGGTGCACTGTAGGCTAGCTGGTGGAAATGAGACATATGAGGGCCACGACCACCTGAAGCACTGTGGGATGCCTAGAGTGCTGAATGAAATGACCTGGAGGATGACCTCTAACAAAAGTATCATTGCCTCCAAATGAGTCACCACTGAACCCACCGAAATGATGAGGCCTCTTATCAGACCCCTGACCTCCTCACTATTCAAGAACCATCTCGACTTGCTTGGTGACATTAGCAGCTGTCTGAAAATAAATCTCACTCCCAATCTCCTTGGCCATCTGCAGCTTGATAGGTTGGGTGTGCCTCTCAATAAACCTCATAACCCTCTCTCTCGGTAGGCACTAGAAGAATAGCATGACGGGCTAGATCCACAAAACGGGTCTCATACTGAGTGAGTGACAAATTGCCATACTGTAGACGCTCAAACTGCCTGCGGTAATCCTCTCTCAGTGTGATAGGAAGAACCTTCTCAAGAAATAGCTGAGAGAACTAGTCCCAAGTAATAATAGGCGACCCAACTGGCCTGGTAGATACATAATCTTTCCACCATCTCTTGGCGGAACCCATCATCAGAAACATAGCAAAATCGACCCCTTTGGTCTCAACTATCCCATGTGCCACAATACTTCATAGCCTAGGTCAAGATAATCATGTGGGTCCTCAGAAGGTGCACCACTGAAGTGAACTAGAAAGATCTTGATAAACTTGTCCAATCTCAGGAAGCCCTCTGAAGACATGGTTGGCCAATCACCGGCCTGTGCTACAAGCGGTAATCCTCTCTCAGTGTGATAGGAAGAACCTTCTCAAGAAATAGCTGAGAGAACTAGTCCCAAGTAATAATAGGCGACCCAACTGGTCTGGTAGATACATAATCTTTCCACCATCTCTTGGCGGAACCCATCATCAGAAACATAGCAAAATCGACCCCTTTGGTCTCAACTATCCCCATGTGCCACAATACTTCATAGCCTAGGTCAAGATAATCTTGTGGGTCCTCAAAAGGTGCACCACTGAAGTGAACTGGAAAGATCTTGATAAACTTGTCCAATCTCAGGAAGCCCTCTGAAGACATGGTTGGCCCATCACCGGCCTGTGCTACAACAACCGGCTGAACTATCCCAACTGGCTAGGCTGTTGGAGTATAATACTGGGGAGCCATCTACTGCAGAATGTGAGTAGCGGGGTTCTATGCTCATCCTCAAGCCTGAGAGACGGCTGGTTAATTCCATAGGGATGTATCGGCCTGGGCCATACTAACCATAAGACCCACCAAATGGACTAGAGTGTCCTAAAGCACTAGGGTGGCAATGAACCCCTTCGGGACCTGAGCTGGTTCAACAGGTACAGTCTGAGCTGGAACCTCCTTGTCAAACTCCACCTGAGGGCCCACTTCTGGTGGTGCTTCTTGAGCTCTGGGCTGAGCTCTCACCTTGCCTCGGCCTCGACCTCTACCTCTCGTAGGGGCTGCCACTGGGTGCTCCGGCTACTGTCCAGCTAAAACTGCAGTACGTGTTCTCGCCATCTGCGAAAGAACAAGAGTAGAAGAGTTCAATTAGCAGTGAGAGAATAAAATTGCACGATAGAGAAGAATAGAAGTGAAATTTATTCCTAAACTTCATAGTCTCTGGAAGATAAGTACAGATGTCTCCGTACCGATCCTTCAGACTCTACTAAGCATGCTCGTGACTTGTGAGTCCTAGACAACCTAGTGCTCTGATACCAACTTGTCACGACCTGAAATTCCCACCTTCGGGACTATGATAGCGCCTAACATTTCACTTGCTAGGAAAGCCAACGTTAGAGGATCTTTAAGCCAATTTTTAATAAATTTTAATAAGTAAATTCGATTAATCCATTTTGAAACTAAAACTAAGTACGGAATAATATAAAAACCAATAATATCTAGTACAACCTTGATCTGGAGTCACAGTCATGAGCTTCTAGAATATTTACAAACATAGTCTGAAATAAGTACAAGTGTCTCGAATGAAAAGAATAGTAAATAGGGGAAATGGAAGGGGACTTCAAGGTCTGCAGATGCCAGTAGATCTACCTTGAGTCTCCAATAATCATATCCGAGCTGCTACGCCTCACGAACAGCTGGGGCCGGTACCAAAGTCTGCACAAGAAGTACAGAGTGTAGTATGAGTACAATCGACCCAATGTACTCCATAAGTGTCGAGCCTAACCTCTACGAGGTAGAGACGAGGCTATGACAGGATACCCACGTAAATAACCTATGCAACTAATAATATACGTACAAAATAACAATAATTAAAGGCTAAACATGTACTATAGGGAGGGGACATGCGAAAGGGGGTACGAGATACGATAATTACAGCAGAAAGTGATAATCAGAACAATCAATATGCCTTTAGCCAGTAAAATGAATAAACACAATGAATTACACTATAGGGCATTACCCTTGGTGCTTTTACTCTCAACCTCACTATGAAATAATGATTATGACACGACTTCATCCTTCGTTCTTTTACTCTCACTTTCATCACAAATCAACAGATACAACACGGCATCACCCTTCGTGCATTAACTCTAAAAATATGGCACATCATCACCCTTCATGCATTAACTCTCACATTATGGCACGGAATCACCCTTCGTGCATTAACACTCAAACACAACACGACAACACCCTTCGTGCATTGACACTTTCCCTTACCATATAACAGTGAACATATAACAACAGTGAGATAGAATGAACAAGAACATGCCTTACGTCAACAATGGTTCCACAATTCTAACCTCAACTTCAGAAACAATATTCAATTATCACAGATAGCCCATAAATGTAGAAAGAATGATCAATTTAATAAGTAACCAGTCTAAGCATAGATATCATGATCAAAGAAAGGAATAAATTATAAGAACCAAGTCTCACCTGGAAGCTTTAGCCCAACAACAACGCATAAGTACTCATCACCTCATATATACGTTGTTCCCAACATTTAAACAAGTAGAAAATAGTCAAACAAGTTCTTATCCCTCAAGTAAAGGTTAACCACGATAGTTAACTCGCTCTAAATCAACTCAAAGCTCAACCACAACTTTGCCTTTCAAACAAGACTCCGAACTAACAACAACAACGACGACCCTGTAGAATTCCACTAGTGGGGTCTGGGGAGGGTAGTGTGTACGCGGACCTTACCCCTACCTTGAAGAAGTATAAATGCTATTTTTGAAGACCCTCGGCTCAAGAAAACAAAAAGAGATAGTATCAGTACCACCAATATAAAACATAGTAAAAATAACAACACGAAAATGAGAAAGTAGATGCAAAGGAAAAATGATAGACAGTATATAGACCAGGTGCTATGGAAAAATAGAATAGTAGTAAGACACAACATTGCCACTAGCTGACTTCGATAGAAACCCTACCAGACTAGCCTTACAAAGGGACGAAGTATGGAAAGACTCAATTATCTCCTAACCTACAACCCTAATACTCGACCTCCACAACTTCCTATCAAGGGCCATCCTCGAAAATCTGAAGCCTCGCCATGTCCTACCTGATCACCTCTCCCCGATACTTCTTAGATCATCTTCTACCTCTTCTGAAAAAGTCAGCAAAAGTTAACTCGAGCTCGCTTGGTCCAAACTCAAAATTCAGACCAAAACTAGATTACCGATTCACCCCGAGCCCGGTTATGTAATTTATTTTGAAATCCAACCTCAATTTGAGGTCTAAATCCCAAATTTTCAAAAATTCCTAATTTTACCCAAACCCCCAAAGTTTTACCATGGAAACACTAGATTTTAGGTTTAAAACTTATGAAATGTAATGAAAGATTGAAAAAAATAGGTTAGCATCACTTACTAATGGATTGCTGAAGAAGGGCTTTTGGAAAAATTGCCTCTAGGGTTTTCTTGTTTTAAACATTTGAAGAATGAGTGAAAATCCCATTTTTCAGCTATTTGCCCAGTCACAGATGTCACATTTGCGACCTGGGGTTCTGAAATGCGAACCCTGCAAATGCGAAGAAACAGTTGTAATTGCGAAGTCTTCCCATTTCTACTGGCATCGCAATTGCGATGAATAGTTCACGATTGCGAACAATGGACCCTCTGCAAATGCAACCAAAATGATTGCAAATGATAAGAAGTTCTCCCTAGGTGCACTTTGCAAATGCGATCACTGGGTTCACAAATGTGAACCTAGTAGGCTTGGCAACTTTTCGCAAATGAGAACTCAGATCTCACAATTGCGAGATCTGAGTCATGCCCAGAAACAACTGCACCAGCTATTTTTTCTAAGTTCAAACCACTCTGTAGCCTATTTGAAACTCATCCAAGCCCTCGGGGTTTCAAACCAAACATGCACACAAGTCCGAAAATATCATACGAACTTGTTCGTGCGATCAAATTGCCAAAATAACATCTAGAACTATGAATTAGACACCAAAATCAAATAAATTTTCAAGAAAACTTTAAATTGCTATTTTAACAACCAACATCTGAATCACGTCAAACCAACTCCGTTTCTCACCAAATTTGACAGACAAGTTATAAATATAATAATAAACCTACACCAGATTCCAGAACCAAAATACAGACCGAATATCAGTAAAACCAAACATTAAATTTTTGGTTCATTAAGTCTTCAAACTTCAATTATTCAACAAAACACAATAACTCGAGTTAGGGACCTCCGAATTCGATTCCGGACATACATCTAAGTACCAAATCACGTTACGGATCTACCGTGACGTTAAAATACAGATCTGATTTCGTTTGCTTAAAACGTTAACCAAAATCAACTCAAATGGATTGTAAGGTAAAATTTCATATTTTATCAATTCTTAACATAAAAGCTTTCTGAAAAAAATACCCGAAATGCGCACGTAAATCGAAGATGGCTAAAATGAGGTATTTGGGGCTTCGAAACACAGAATTATATTTTAAAACTCTAGATGACCTATCGAGTCCTCACATGCATCCTTCTCTAGTTCTCTAACTCAGGGCGAAGGTACATGTCTTGACGAGTGGTTAATTGACCTGTATGGGTCAAAAATTATCTCTAATATGATTAAGTCATGTTAGCATTGATGAAGCATTGTTGATGTATTCACAGGCCGCCATGTGTCACCAATGCGACTCTAATAGAGACATGCCCATGGTCGAAGTGATTTTAGAAACAACGAAGGTTGCAGTCGAAAAGTCAGTAAAGATTAAGATCGAGGAGTCATAAAAAATCAAGGTCGGGGTCGAACATCCTTAACAGAGTTATAACGGCTAGTTTCAAGTTAGGACACACTAAAGAGAATATTCTTGTGGATATTCTTTGCACTTGTACTATTAGGATTTCTAAGAACATATTCCCTATAAATAGAAAGAAACACAATGATAGGGGACATGAGATGTTTATTTGTTAAAAATACATTAACTTTATAGAGAGAATCTGGTCTTATTACAAGCATACAAAAATAATATTTTTACTAAGATTCTTCTCTTACATTTCCACCGAACCCAAGAACAACTTAAGTGTTCAACGATTTATCAATCATTCATCATTATCATAAACAACTTTCCCAGCACTCTCTTCCAATTTTTGCTCCTCAAAATCAGTGTCAAATTGAGGAGGTGGAGCTCTGTAAAGACGCAATTGTGAGCTAAGGCTAATAGTGTGTGGTTTGTTGATGACGAATCCATGATTAATTTGCCAAGTGAATTTGGAGATTGAAATGACGATGATGACGATGACGTTGAATAGAAGTTAAAGAGGAAATTGATGATTTTTGTTTAGTTTCAGACAGTTCAGACATTTAGATTTGATTTGATTTTTGGACAGTCTTTTGAAATAATTTAAAACAACATTGGATTAAAGTTGTACCCCTTATATTCATTTTATTTCTCCTGATTTGATTTGACCTAATATTTAACAAAAAAGGGATAGATTTTGGAATTTATAATCTTAAATATTATCTATACTGTATTAAAAGCACAAAAATCCTTCTTGAAACATCGTCCACCTTTTTATCCTTTAAAAATATATTTTATATTGAATAAAATAGAAAAAAAAAAGAACTCTCCTCATAATTAGAAGTTCTAAATAAATAAAAGTTCTAATATAGTTTAGTGTTTGATATCTTTTCCTAATAAAGATACAATATATTAAGACATAAAGGAATACAAAAAGTATGAGGAAAGATTATTGTTGGTTTCCAACTAGGAAACTTCAAGTTTTATGTGGTATATTTTTTTCTTTGTCCTTGTTTAATCATAAAGACCAAATTTGCCTTTATTTTCCTTTCATATGATTTATTTATTATTTTAAAATTTAAATCATAAGTCTTTTCTTAGAAGCTTGGTTGTTAAATTCGTTAAAATTTACTATGGCATTAGTTTTTTTTATTGGCATTAGTTTTTTTTATGGAATATTTTTTTTACAACAATATAACTATCTTTTTTTTTTTTTTTCAATTCATGTGACTCTTACTTTTTCAAAATGGTGTACCTTTCCCCTTATTTCATTAGTTCCACTCAAAAGTCAAACCAATCACCCTATATTCTAACTTTTACAAAGTTTATAACTATTCAAGTACTCATGAGAGGTTAAAATGTACAAATAGATGGTTAGTTAAAACAAATGGGTAAAGCTTGTAATGTGGTTGCCAAAGAAACATGATTATAGGCTCAAAGGGGTTAACTACAATATATAACAATTAGGCGGATAAGATATACATATTTAGCTAAACAAAGAAACACCTATATCATTTTCAAGACCGAACAAAACTACTATTTCACTTTATAAATACACGGGGTAAGTTCTAGGCAACAAATGCAATGCACAGAAAAACACCCAAACCTCACACACATGGCACATAAGTTACTCAGGATTAGATTCATCAAGACAATCTAGTCAAAGAAGTTAAGCAAAGTTAAGATCATACAATTTAAGTTACTTATACAAGAGTCAAAAATTGAGCCTAAGCGTCACAACCAAAGTACTCACTATTCTCAAGGTATAACAAAGTAAAGAGATAATATTGCTTCAATTTAAAACACATCACAGTGTCTCCTATTCCTAAAAAAAAATTTAACTACACCCGGTTCAAACAAAACCCTTGAAAAAGAACCGTGACACAAAGAAAAACTAAGGAAGGGGTGAGGGAGTTGCTACACTACCTATAAATAAAATCTTTTTGTTCTTTTCTTTAGACTTAAATCCCCCAAGAAAATTATCTAATAGATCCATCGTCGGGAAAAGTCCATTTTTTATTTGAAAAAGGATTATTCAATTAAACGAACATAACATAGAAAGTCACCTAGACAATCTCCTCACCCCACACTTAAAATTGTGCATTGCCCCAATACAGATCATAACTAATAAGAGGGCAAAAGAAACTCCCTGGTAGGCCGAAGGCCGAAGCACTAGTAGCTCATGGGGTCTTCGGACTTCTCTCAGGTTTGGTCCTTAGTGCAGGTACCTCACACTTAGTTCCAACCATCTGGTTTGATATTGCATCCTTTCAATAGCTTTGCTTTCCATGCTCTTAGAAAATCAAAAATTGACACTGCAAAATAATACAATAAAAAAAATAAAATAAAAGAAAGCAGTAAAGCTGAGCAGAAAGTTATATGCATTTTACTAGACAGTGCACAATATGCCTACCCGATTCTTCATTTCGTTGCTCTATCATACTTTGATCCCCGAATACGATCCCGACTTAATTCCTTGGGCTTTTACTCAGATTTCAAAGGTCCAAATCACTCGAATTTATTTCATAACATCTACATAACTCGGAAGCACTCCTACAAGGTATAAAACACACAATTAGTATAAAGTACTATCGATTAAAATTCAAACTGAATTAAAATATAGTAACTTAGAATATAATAAACGACTAAAATACATAATTATAGCCTATTATCAAGTTCAAATAACACAAGAATCTGGCAAGAATCTGGCTCACAGGCTACTTACGGACGGATCCCACAATGCTGAAGACATTTCTATCAGTAATTATTATATGTATATCTGTTGTCAATTTTAAAGAAGTTGAGATTCAGACTAAACATATAAGAAGGTGGGCTCTTTCCACATGTCAATTCGCTGATGTATCATTGAACTCTGTATTTTTTCATGTCTGTAANCCGACGTCCCTTTCGGGAACATTAGGCAATTTTCGGCAAAACAACATCACCAACTTATTTACGACTAAAATTCGAATTTGACATTTTTGGCTATTTTTGCAAAAGGGGAGGTTGGACCCGATGAGGGTTGCCTACGTATCTCACATCCGGTGAGAATCAAACCAGCGTAGTTCTGTCAAATAAAACAAAACATTTTTTTTCTTCAAATCATTGGTAAACAAAACGAATTATTTTTTTTCATTTTAAAACACAAACTATTTTTTGAAAATCAAATCACATTTTTTCCTTTATTGTCAAATGAAGCAGAATATTTTTTGAAATTTTTTTTTTTTTTTTTTTTTTTTTGTGGTTACAGTAAACTACATTCTTTTTGGGATCCACGTACGGGTAGTTGATATTTTTGTAAAATATAGGTAATCATTTTGAATGAACAATTTAACTGTTCCTCAAGAATCTAATTAAAAAGCTATCCTATCCATGAAAAGAGTAGAGTATGCACAACATTCGGAAAGGGCCGCATTCCACGGAATAAAATATACGCAAAGATAACTTTATCGTTGTTTCAAGATTTTTCTTCTATGCTAAAAGTACTTCAACAAAATAATTCAACGTAACGAACTGATACTATCAGTCGCAAGTGAGTATAATGACTGTATAAAGTTTTGGAAATGTGACAAACCTCCTCCTTATAACCTAGTTTTATTAATGAACTCTTGTCTATGGAGGTGGATTTAGAATTTGCGCTTTATTTGGAATATAATTGAATTCGACTAAACCTATACTTCACCTTGTAAGTTCACCTTTGCTTATCCGAATAAGATCGAATAAGTGGCGACAAGAATAATTTCATAATTATAGTAAATTTCCTTCCACTATACATATTATTGGGACGGATCACTATTTTGGTATCAAGTTCATCTAAGGCTAATATTTCGATGAGTACAGATTTTTATGTCAACGTCCATGAAAATACAATAAATGTTATGTCTAAACCCGTAATAATAAAACTACAATAATTTTAGTGTTAAGAACCTTAAATGTCGAACATATGTAGTAAAATCTTAGATTCGCCTCTATATATGGACGTATATACAAATTTAAAAATCTTAGGAATAAAATGGTATGTACTTAGAAATTTGTACGTTAATCTGATATAACATTATCGATTTTTTTGCTTAACACTTGAACTTAATTAACTTTATACACAGATGCAACTTGGTTAGTATTTTCCAAGATGAATGAGAAACTACTTATTCGAATCTAGTGTCACAACAAGCCAATAAATGTGCACACAAACTTTATACATTAGTTAATTATATTAAGCTACTATACATTCTCACCTCATGAGTAGTTAATTGGTTTTATTTTGCTATAAAATAGAGCTGATATGTACTGTTTGAAAAGGGTCGAATGGAATCACGTGACAAGTTGAAAAAAGGTCTTAAGTAGTGCAAGTAATTAATTGAAGTCAATTATATAGTTTATGCCCCTTTTCAGCTTTTAGGCTGAGTTATGGTTGTAATAATTTAGCAAAGGTCTAGGGAATACAATAATGATTTAGACATTAAAAGGATCAATAAAATTATAAACTGACTAATTAAACTAGATTAGTCTGACTGAGTTTTGCTTAATAATTGAGCGTCTAATAAAGCTTTGGACCGGCAATTCAGATTGAAATATTCTTTTCAGATATTTTAGTATCTTTTTAAACGTGCAGATGAACTTAATAGAAAAATTATGGAAGATAGGGAATATTAGATACCATTCATTAATGTTGAGAATCAACCATGAGATTTGGAAGATATAGACAGTAATACATAAAAAAGGGAAAATGACATTGTATAGCCGCTTTCAAAATGATAGCAGAAAAGGTATATTTTTTGTTATATATGCATGTTACAAATTTGACAACACTGGATATAAATAACTTGAGAGCTAAAAGTGATCTTTGATCAAATGCAAATCACAAATCTGAATGTGTCAAAGTAATTAAAGACCATGCACATGCACGCATGCAATTTGTCCTTGATCTTTGAATTTAGGAGGACCCTACTCAGGGCATCTCCAACCTTGCCCCCATCCCCCATAATGGGGGCAATTTTGAGAAAAATTATTCTTTAACCCTTCCTTATTTTTGTCCCCAAAATGGGGGATGAATAGTGTTTCCTCAAATATGGGGGTACACTATTCATCTCCCCCATTACTATTCACCATTATTTTATTATTTAATTTTTTATTTTATCTCTTTATATACACTTAATTATGTTTATGTAATATTTTTATAATATTAATATTATATCTTAACTTTGGTGTATAATTTTGATAAATTAATTTTTGCGCATTTATTATTTTTATGTAAAATTATAAGTTAAATTTATTATAAGTTATAATTGTACAAAAATATATAATTATCTCAAAAAATGAATGGTGCAAATATAAAATATTAGATGTTGCTAAAATTGAAAGGTGCGAATATAAAATATTAGATGTTGCTAAAATTGAAAAGTGAAGATTGAAAAGACATTAAATGAAAATTCATTAAAATTAGAAATACATGACAATTGAAAATACATTAAATTAAAATACATAAAAACT
>MU779947.1:48949-66046 GCA_026770625.1 Nicotiana glauca | reverse complement strand
GGGGGGGGTTAACCCAAAAAAAAAAATACATTGGCCGAAAAAAAAAAGTTGTTGTCTGTATATGATTTTGAGCAATCTTCACTAGATTCAGATCCAGGATTCCAAGAAGATGTGTGTACTATTACAAGAGATGAATCTAGAATCTATATTTGACGAGTTAAACTTTTACGTTCTAACCATGAATTTGTTACTATCATTTAGAAATTATAGCTTAAAATTAAAAAAAAAAAAAAAGAATCTTGCAATTTTAGTGATTTTTAACATATATACCTATACTCCATATCAAAATGCTGAAATCATGGAACCATGCTACATCACCTACTACTATTAGTTTTAATTATATAAAATTTTGCAACGACAAAAGGAGATAGAAGATTTCAATATGTTGGATTTGGGAATTTTGAATGAATAAACTAAAAAAAATACTTAATTAAAACAACAAAATGGACATTAGACATGCCTACAAACAAAGATTTGAACATATAACTTCACTTGTAATGATTGTACCATAAGACTCTTTGAGACTGGGTGCACAATATATATTTAAGAAATACAATATTATTATACATGGTATCAAGAGAGCAGTATAGGTTCATGTGCTCCATGCTTCCACACATAGATACACCCCTAATCTTCACGATTTAATTTTTTAAGGTTGGGCCCAAGGTCCAATATACCATGTAGCTTGCATAAGCTAGCAAATGGTCATACCAAATTTTGTGGCATTGTAAAAATAACTAGGATAATAACAATGCAAATTAAGTACTATCAGCTTAGTGTAACAGGCAGTAAGATCAACAAGATTTAAGAGTCGGTATGTTCTTGTTCGTCAAGATTTTGTAAGATGTATAATGGCGGTATAAATTAAGTAGCGGAGAGCATAACTAGTCATAAGTTCAGATAAAAGAGGAAGGTCGCCTTAATTTATTAAAAATTAATGTATTCATGATGAATCTTATAAATATTGGAATGTCTATTTGATTTGATATATGTTTGAGAAACCAAAATTGTTTCTGCTAAACCTGACACCATGTGAGCCCATGGAATTTGGGATATCATGTGTATACTTTCATGTAGTAATGATGGCTACAGCCTACAAGAGAGTAGCTTTTCATTCATGTGGGCAGTTCTGGCGCCATTAATTTAAAGGGGTTCCCAAACATAGAAAAATAATAATAGTAGACTAGGATATGTTGGGTTAATTATTTGCAAGTTATTGAACCCAAAAAAAAAAAAATTAATTGCAAGTTCAAATACAGAAACAGCAAGATTAGTAAATATAATCAACAAACCTAGCTAGGGCTACACTGGTTGCCATATGGGGCTGCATATCTATTATATGCATGCTTCAATTAAACTTTTTGCACTTCTCAACTGTCAAATTACTTTCTTTGCTTTTATTATTTGAGGATTTCTGCCCATTGTTTTTGCTTTTTTTAGAATTAACTTAAATAGTCGTCAACTCAAGCGCTTAAAGTTAAATGACTCATCAGCTTCAAGTATCAGAAAAAGAATAGGAAGATGATGTTTTTCAAGAAAATATCCTCCAAATTCATTACCAAAACCCGCATTTACACCAATTCTGCCAAAAACAAGCAGATGCAAAATGGGCTAATTTCACTTTCCCTAGTGCTACTTTAGTCGCAAAGCACCAAAATAACACACACTGTCCAAGTTACAAAGAAGAAATCAAGAAAGTATCACCAAAGAAGAAGCCAAAGAGAACCGACACAAATGTGATAGAAGCCCACAACAGCCGCATTGTTCGAGCTACTGGTCAAAAAGACCGGCAAAACAAGGTTTCACCGGCCAGCGGTCCGAAGGATAGGCAAGTTAGGCTCTCACCAAACACTGCAATTCAGTTCTATGATGTCCAAGACCTACTTGGATATGACCATCCAAGTTAGGCCATCGACTGGCTAATTAAAGAAGCTAAAGCTGCAATTGATGCACTTGGAAATAATCCCGACTCGATAAATAAAGCACTGAACTAGCAAACTATAAATGCTGAAAACAAAGAAGGCCAATATGTTCTTGAAAATAGTCCAAAAGTTAGTCAAGAATATAGTGACATTTCAAAATATGAATGTGGAGTTCATAATATGTTGGAGATGGTGATTCAATTTTAGTAAACCCTAAATCAAAAGAGGGATCAATTTTTAGTCAAATATTCCTTCGAATGAAGTGAAACAAATGACTTATGAAAATAAGTATTTGTCTCATAATGGACGAGAAATTTAAAAATAGCCAATTTACCACTGGTCGTTGAAAAATAGCCAAGTTTCAAAAGTTATCGAAATTTAGCCACTTTTTATGTAAAGAGAAATCTGAGCGAAAATACTATTCAAAATCCGAAAAATACGCCCGCAAATTTTACGGGAGTTCTAGCATAAGTAAAGGTGTCTAACGGGTGGGCTAGGCCGGGTCGGGCCTGATTTTTTTGACCCGTATGGGTCCGGTTACGGGTTGAGTTTTAGCGAGTTTAACGGGTTCGGTTAATCCGGGTAAAAACTGAACCATAAGGGTTACGGGTTGAGGGGGCCGGGCTGGTTTTAGTGTATTTTTAATTTTTTTTTGGAATTTTATATAACTATTGTAAGTTATATTAATACTTTGTATTAATTTAAAGAATACACGGAAGTTGGGAAAAAATTACACTTATAAATTGCAAGTACTACATTTATTTCAAAATTTAAAATTAAAGTTTGCATTTAAAAAGTAAATTAACAAAAAAATAGTAAAACTAAATTTTCATGCATAATAAATTAATAATACTTCAAATTAATCTAACAAACTAAAACATTAAGCATAAATACATCTAACAATTTTAAAATAATATAAATTGTCTTAAAATCTTAAAATAACACATATATAGCATATTTTAAAAATAATACGTTACCATCATATTCTATGATTTGAGCATTTATAGTTTTATACCCTAAATATATATACTATATATTAAATTCCAATAATTTTAAATTATGTTAATTAGTATAAAATAATTGGTATATTTATAGTATATTCACGGTATATTCACAGTATATTCATGTTATATTCACGTTTCGGGCCGGGCCGATTAACCGGTTTAATGGCACCGTTCATCTAACGGGTTTTACCGGGCCAGGTAACCCGTTTCAAAAATTTAAACCGTCCAAACCCAGCCCAGCCCCCTACCCAGCCCAGCTCGATCCGGGCCGGTTCCGGGTTCTACCGGTCTGGGCCGGTCCGGAACCGGGCTGACCCAGCCTGTTTAACACCTCTAAGCATAAGTATGCTTAAACTCCCGCATATTTTACGGGAGTTCCAGGATAACTATGCTGGAACTCCCTCAAATTTTACGGGAGTTCAATCATAATTATGCTGGAACTCCCGCATATTTTACGGGAGTTCCAGCAAGTATAAATATGCAGTATAATATACTGGAGTTTGGAGAACTGGTGCTCCAGTCTCCCGCAAATTTTACAGGAGTTAGCAAAGTATACCGGTCCAGCATAATATGCTGGAGTTCGTACACAAATGCACCAGAACTCCCGTAAATTAGACGGGACCGGTTCCTGTTGCAGCAAAATAGTGGCTATTTTTTATTGACTTGGTAAACGCTGGCTATTTTTGATTGACCAGTATGAAAACTGGCTATACCATGATATTTTGACCACAAAACAAGAAGGAAATTAGGCCAACAAAATATCTTGGGACAACAAAAAGATATCAGCCTCAGCCCAAGATTTAGCAATTTCCTAAAGACAATCAGAAGCTTCTAGAGATAATAAAATAGCATCTTTCAGTTTCTATTTTGTTATTGACTTGTATACGTTAGTTATAGTATGAGGAATAAGAATAGTATAGTTGTAGGTAGTTAGATGATTTATTCTTTACACTTAGGTCCATTTGCTTTGTATATAAAAATACATGTACAGTATAGATGATTTCATTCAATACAACATAAAAGAAAATTCCTAAATCCAACATCGTATCAGAGCTGTGGCAGCTCATCAGCGTACTTCCTTCATCCTTCATTTTTTTCTTAACATGCTTCATTCAGATTTCTCATGGCTCCATCAACTGAAGAAACACCTTCTCCTTCCATAGTGATTGCTCGAAATGCTCTTGTTTCTGATACTTCAGATCCACTCTACCTTCACCCATCAGACTCACCTGGTATGGTATTAGTCAATTCAATCTTTGATAGGAAAAGTTACGGTGGTTGGCATAGGGAAATTGTGATAGCGCTCTCAGCCAAGAACAAGCTTGGCTTCATTGATGGATCCATCAAAGAATCAGACCAGGCTGATCCTTCATCCAAAGCTTGAAATCGTTGTAACGGCATGGTAATTTTCTAGCTCTTAAAATCTCTTTTTAGGGATATGGCTGATAGTGTGTTGTATTCTAAAACTGTAAAAGATATATGGATGGAGTTAGAGGCTAGATTTAGTTAGTGCAATGGAGCTCAACTATATCAACTCCAAAAAGAACCTAATGAACTTGTTCAAGGAAACATTGATATAGCAGGATACTACACTAAAATAAAGAAAATCTAGGATGAATTAGATATACTCTATACCTGTATCAGCTGTTCTTGCAACTGTTCATGTGGAGGAAAAGAAAAAACCCTCAAATCTTTTCAGGATGGCAGATAAATCTAATTCTTGATGGGCCTAAATGAAGCATATGGTCTATTCAAGAGAAACATCCTCATGATGACCCCTCTACCCATTGTCAACCAAGCCTATTCTCTCTTAATACAAGATAAAAAATAAAGAGAGATACACATTGGGGTGCATCCTGCAGAATTTGCATTCATGGCAGGACAACTACAAATCAACAATCACAAAACTACAGAAGGAAAGTTCAAAAGAAATTTTGCTGGAAAGAAAAACAACCTATTTTGCAACTATTGCAAGAAGCCTAGTCATACTATTGAAAAATGCTACAGGATAGTGGATTTTCCAGAAGATTTCAAGTTCACTAAGTCGAAGAAATTTAAGAATTATGCACATGGAAATGCAGCCATCACTGAAGATAATGCACGACAGCCAGTAAATAGGGGAGAGGGAGTTTCTTTTGCAAACACAATTACACAGGAGCAGTACAATAACCTATTTTAATTGCTTCAACATGCACAAATTGGGCAACTGTGATGACCCGACCCATCGTCACATGAGTTACCGCCCCGTTTCCCCCATTTTCTGCTTTTTTTTCTTCATTACCAGTGTTGAGTGTGAACGAGTTAATTTGGATTGGTTTTAGTAGGAAATGAGATACTTAGTCTCTTTGAGAAAAGTTTATTTTGGAAAAATCAACAGGACATTGACTTATGTATTAGAGGGATCGGATATAAATTTCGATGGTTCGGTTAGCTTCAGGGGATGATTTGTGACTTAGGAGTGTGATCGGAAATAATTTTGGAGGTCCGATGTAGAATTAGGCTTGAATTGGCGAAGTTAGTATTTTGGCGAATTCCGATTGATAGGTAAGATTTTGATCTGAGGGTCGGAATGGAATTTCAAGAGTTGCAGCAGCTTCGTTAGGTGATTTGGGATGTGTGCACAAAATTTCAGGTTATTCGGAGGTGTTTTGGTTGGGTTTTTGATCGAATGCATGTTTTGGAAGTTTTAGAAGAACTTAGGCTTGAATCCAATGTAATTTGGTGGTTTTGGTGTTGTTTGATGTTTTTTAAGGGTTGGAACGAGTTTGGGTGATGTTTTAGGATGGGTTGGCACTTTTGGTTGAGGTCCCGGGGGCCTCGGGTGAGTTTCAGATGGTCAAACGGACCAATTCTAGCGTTTAAAAGTTGCAGATTTTCCAACTGAAGTGTTGCAGATAATTACCCACCGCGTTCATGTAAGGTGAGTCGCAAACACGTAGAAGGAATTTTGAAGGCCAGGAGTTGACCTTCGCGTTCGTGGAAGGTAAGGTGATGAAGCTTC
The DNA here is from genome assembly GCA_026770625.1 of Nicotiana glauca. Classification (NCBI taxonomy): domain Eukaryota; kingdom Viridiplantae; phylum Streptophyta; class Magnoliopsida; order Solanales; family Solanaceae; genus Nicotiana; species Nicotiana glauca. The sequence continues at coordinate 60,119 of MU779947.1, read as the reverse complement.
GCGTTCGCGTAGGAGGGGGGCCCCCTTGGCAGTGTTTTTCATGTTCGCACCTTGAAGCTCGCGTTCGCGTAGTTGTAATAATTAAAGCCTCGCATTCGCGTATAAGGCAACGCGTTCACGAAGGGGTAATTTTTTGTCAATGGATTTTTGTTCATCGTGAACGCAGGGATTTGACCGCGTTCGCATAGAGTTAAATGTCACCTGGCAAAAGGGTTTTAAATGATATTTCATCCGCGAGCCTAAGTTATTTTCCTCCATTGTTGAACACCTTGAGAGCTTTTGGACAGGAATTGAAGAGGATTTCGACTGGGATTGATTGAAGGTAAGTTCTATGAACTAAAAACACGTTTTTATTGTGAATGTGACCTTGAAATCCATGGAAACTTAGCAAAAAGAGAAAGAACTAGGTCTTGAGTTTTAATATTTTAAATTGGAATTTGAGGGGTCATTTGGACTCCAATTTTGGTTTTCTTTATATGTATAGACTCGTGGAGAGATAAGGAACCCGTTGGTGTAAGAATGTCTAATTTTCGAGAAGTGGGCCTGGGGCTCGGGTTTAGCTAATTTCTAGATTTTTGCTATTTTTTTATTGTATTCGATTGGGTATTATTACATTGGCATATTGTGACGTATTCGTTGTGGTTTTGATCAGATTCGATGTGCAAGGAGGTCGATTCGAGAGGCAAGGGCATAACTAGGATTTTGGCTGGCTTGAGGTGAGTAATAGATGTAAATGATGTTCTAAGGGTTTGAAACCACGTATTTGCAGATCATAATGCTATAATAGGTGACTTGCACACCGGATAGTGAGCGTGGGGTAGAACACCGTTGGAGATTGGGATTTGGTCCATCCCGGTAGATGAATATACTGCGTAATTGACTGAAATTCACTTATTATCATTATAATTGAGCTGATTGCTATATTTTGGGCTTCGTGCCAATTGATTGAATCCTTCATGGATTGCTATTACTGGTTTCTTACCATTTTTCATATTGTTTAACTCAGTCCTAGTATTTAATATTATTTTACAAACTCAGCCACCTTTTTCTCAAACTAGAAACTTAATTAATATTTTCAAACGAAGTCTGGGCTGAATATTTCTATATTATTGTGCCCGAGAGGCTTATGTGATTTTGGATTGAGTATGGGATCAGGTTGCGCGCCGTAGTGATATAATATTGATATTAATATGAGGCCGAGGGCCTAGTTGATGCCACGAGATGGCTTATTATTGTGTTTGGGCCGTAAGGGGCTCCTCCTGGAGTCTGCACACCTCCAGTGAGCACCGTCAACAATAAATAAATGGAGTAGGCCGCACGCCGCAGCGGGTACTGGAGAGTACCGGTCTATGTATTGCATTGCATATTTGATTGTCATTTACTTATTTATCTGTTCTAGTATTTTCATAATTTTTTTCATTGGTCTAATGATTTTATACTACTGGGTTCAAGTTGCTGTATTTATAGAATTACTTTCGGCCTATTCAGGATTTCTTATTCTCAGCCTTTATTTATGTTTATTACTCACTGGGTTGGAGTACTCACATTACTCCCTGCACCTTGCGTGTAGATCCAGGTACACCTGAGGCTGTGTGAGGACTTCTCTGCCTAGCATCATATCTGGGAGTATCAAGGTAGCTGCATTTGACGTTCGCAGTCCTGATCTTCCTTCTATCTTATTTGCTTTATTTTCGTATTTCTAGAGAACGATATGTAGTAGGTGGATACTCATGTATTAGAGGCTCAGACTTGTGACACCGGATTCTTCGGGCTGTGTAGTTGTTTTATTACTTGGGATTCTGCGAGTTTTAACTTTATTTTAGATATTCAGTATTATGACTTAGTAATTATCCATGTTAATTAGCTCATAAACTGTATAAAAATGGTTAAGGTTATTGAATTGATCGGGCTCGCCTAGCAATAAGTTGGGCGCCATCACGACCGGGGTTGGGGTCGTGACAGCAGCAAGGTGATCATTCTTCTGAGACAGTAGTTGCTGCCGATTGTGCAGCTATACCACTGTCAGAACTTAATTCCATCTCCTATTTTTCTTTTGCTCACCCAAAGTCTTGGATTATAGACTCAGGGGCTTCAGAACACATGACATCTAATTTTTCTATCTTATTCAACATTATTTCTCTTCCTATGCCAGTCTTGTTAAGCTTCCCAATTTTCACAAGATAAAGTTAAACAGATTGGAAGTATACATCTTCTGCCAGGAATAACCATCTCTATTGTTTTCTATGTACCAGATTTTCAATTCAATATCTTATCTATTCATAATCTTACCAAACACCTTAGATGTATCCTGTTATTTACTGCTTTTGGTACATTATTGTAGGACCCTTCAATGAAGAGGCAAGTGGTAGTTGGTGAAATCAAATATGGATTATATCTACTGCATCTAAAATCTATTTCCTCTAGCTTCAAGTTTAAGAAAGAATCTGTTCCTTAGTTCTTTTTAGCTTGTAATAAGTCTAGTAGACAACATGTTTCTAAGTTAGTTTCTTGTTCAGTGAATTTGTTTAAAGATGTAAGCCTTTGGCACAAACGTTTGGCCATATGCCTTTTTCAAATATGAAGAATGTATCTCAATTTTAGTCTATTTCTACTCATAATGATATTCATCCATGTGATATATGTAAAGTTAGGAAAACTAGGTTGACTTTTCATTCCAGATTATTTCTTTCACTTTAATTTTTGAAATTATCCACATAGATACATGGGGACTCTATAAGAAACAAACTTATGATGGTTACAATTATTTCCTCACCATTATTGATGAATTTAGCAGGGGAACATGGACCTATCTACTCAAAACAAAAAGCAATGCTTTTATTGTTTTAAAATATTTTCTTATCATAGTAGAAAGGCAATTTCACAAGATTATTAGATCTGATAATGCATTAGAATTAGGGAGTAGTTCCTCTTCTTTTGATTTTTTCTCCTCTCAAGGGATCCTGCATCTAACATCTTGTGTCAACACCCTACAACAAAATGGAGTGGTCGAGATAAAACATAAACATCTTCTTGAAACTAGTAGAGCTTTATTATTTCAATCACATCTCCTTATTGCATATTGGGGGGAATGTCTTTTAATTTTTACTTTTCTCATAAATAGGTTTCCTTCTAAGGTTTTAGGTCTCAAGTACCCTTACCAAAGGCAAGGATCCTGATCTCACCATTCGGAGGGCCTTTGGTTCTTTATCCTATGCTTCTACTTTGATCTCACACTGGAATAAATTTGATCCTAGGTCTGTTAGGTGTGCCTTCTTGGGATACCCTTTTGGAAAGAAAGGATATAAGATTTTAAACCTTAGCACCATGAAGTTTTTTGTTTTTAGAGATGTGGTCTTCTGTGAGAACATTTTCCCTTTTTCTACATTGTGCACCAATCAGGCTACTTTTCCTATTTCAACCTCTCCCCTTGAACCAACTTTACACAATAAAGGGGGCCCTTCTACACCCTCAGTTCCAAATTTCTGCCACTTCTCCAATTCCCCGTTCTCCTACTACTCACACTTCCCCTATTCTTGTTTCTCCTACTGTTTTTTCACCCTCTTCTATCATTTCCAACTCTACTTCTTCACCCTCTTCTATATTTTCTACCCTACTCATTGATCATCCCATTGTGAGGAGGTCACTTAGGATTCACAAAACTCCCTCCTTCCTGGAAAATTATGTAAGCGACTCTGTTATTCTGACTAACAGGACTTCTACTTGTTTTGCAGCATCTTCGAAGCAAATGTTTTGCCTTTTCCAGCTTATCTTCTACCAATCAACAGTTATTGAATTCCACTTCCCATATTTTTTAACCTAATACCTATAGCCGGGCAGTGGTACATCCTGGATGGCAGCAAGTTATGTCCAAGGAATTTGAAACCCTATAAGCTAACAACCCGGGAGATAGTTGAATTGCCTAAGGGTGTGAAAGCTTGCCTTGTAAATGGGTCTACAAAGTGAAATATAGGTCAGATGGTGATGCAGAGAGATTCAAAGCCATACTAATCATCCGGGGTGATGTTCAAAGAGAAGGAATGAATTTTACATAAACTTTTTACATTATGGTCAAAATGACCACAATGAGATGCCTTATGGTAGTGGTAGTCAAAAAAGGGTGGTCCCTTTTTCAATTAGATTTTAAAAATGCTTTTCTCCATGGTGATTTGCAGGAAGAAGTATACATGAACATACCTCAAGGAATGCTTAGTCCTAGTCCTAATCATGTTTGTAGGTTAATAAAATCCTTTTATAGGCTGCAACAATCTTCCCAGCAATGGTATGCCAAGCTCACTACAGTCCTTAATTTCAAAATATACTCTCATTCCCTCAACGATTATTCTTTATTTTTTAAAAGGACATACTCTGCTATCTCCATTGTTGCTATTTTTGTTGATGATATACTTCTTACTGGTGATGACCCTATTGAATTGCTTGCTTTAAATACTTTTCTTGATTCAGAATTCAAAATTAAGGATTTAGGGGAAGCACATTTCTTCCTAGGCATGAAAACCATCAGGGAACAACAAGGTTTAATTTTGGGTGACCCGAAGTTTACCTTGGAGCTTCTCTCTAAGTTTGATTGTCTCACTTTAAAGCTTGGTTCTTCACCACTTGATCCATATACAAAGCTAAAGGCAGATTCTGGCCAGCTTCTTTCAGATCCCACCATTTATCGACATCTTTTAGGCAAATTGAATTTTTTGACCCATACTTGCCCAGATATCTCTTTCACAGTGCAGCGGCTCAGTCCATTCATGCAATCTCCTCGCTAATCTCATTTTGATGCAGTGATTTACTGTCTTTGTTATCTTCTTACTACTCTTGGGCTTGGTCTCTTCTTCAACTCAGACTCTTCTTTAAAGCTTTTGGATTTTTGTTATTCTGATTGGGGATCTTGTCCAGACACTAGACGTTCTGTTAGTGGGTATTTTATCAGCGTCGTAGGTTCTACCATCTCTTATAAATCCAAAAAGCAAGTTTTAGTTTCCCTTTCTTATATAGAAGCTGAGTAGCGATCTATGATGAGAGTTTTCTCAGAAGTCACTTGGCTGGTGCGCCTTCTACAAGATCTCTCTATTTCTCTATCTCTTCCGGTGGCCCTTCACTCTGACAATCAAGTGGCGCTTCACAGAGTTAAAAACCATGTCTTCCATGAAAGGACGAAGCATGTCAAATTAGATTGCCATTTTGTCCGGTAACAATTTTTGGCCGGTATGATTTCTCTTCAATTTGTGCCTTCTACCTCTCAGCTCACTAAAGTCTTTACGAAAGCTACTCCCTGGTTTTGTCCATCACTTTGTCATTGGCAAGTTGGGAGTGTGTTTCCCCCCTTCCAACTTGAGGAGAGGTGTTGGAGATAGTGAATCAATTTTAGTAAACCTTAAATTGAAAGAGGGACCGATTTTTAAACAAAAGAGAGAATTATTCGTTCGAATGAAGTGAAACAAATAACTTATGAAAATAAGTCTTTGTATGATAATGGAGCACAAAACAAGAAGGAAATTGGTCCAACTAAGTGTCTTGGGCCAACTAAGTGTCTTGGGCCTTCTCATTGTTTTGAGCCAGCACAAAGATATCAGCCTCAATCAAAGACTTGGCAATTTCCTGAAGACAATCATAAGCTTCTAGAGATAATAAAATAGCATCTTTCAGTTTCTATTTTGTTACTGACTTGTATACGTTAGTTACAGTATGAGGAATAGGAATAGTACAGCTATAGGTAGTTAGAAGATTTATTCTTTACACTTAGGTCCATTTATTTTGTATATAAAAATATATGTATAGTACAGATGATTTCATTCAATACAAAACAAAATAAATTTCTAAATCTAACATGGTATCAGAGCTCTGGTAGCTTATCAGCATCCTTCTCTTCATCCTTAACTTTTTTCTTAACTTGCTTCATTTAGATTTCTCATGGCTCCCTCAACTGAAGAAACACCTTCTCCTTCCATAGTAATTGCTCGAAACACTCTTATTTCTGATGCTTCAGATCCACTCTACCTTCACCCATCAGACTCACCTGGTATGGTATTAGTCAATTTAATCTTTGATGGAAAAAGCTATGGCGGTTGGCATAGGGTAATTATGATATCACTCTAAGCCAAGAACAAGCTTGGCTTCATTGATTAATCCATCAAAGAACCAGACCTAGCTGATCCTTCATTCAAATCTTGAAATCGTTGTAACGACATGGTAATTTCCTGGCTCTTAAACTCTCTTTTTACGGATATTGCTGATAGTGTGTTGTATTTAAAAATTGCAAAAAATATATGGATGGAGTTAGAGGCTAGGTTTGGTCAGTGTAATGGAGCTTAACTATATTGACTCCAAAAAGAACTTAATACACTTGTTCAAAGAAACACTGATATAGCAGGATACTACACTAAAATGAAGAAATTTGGGATGAATTAGATACAGTCAATACCTGTATCAGTTGTTATTTCAACTGTTCATGTGGAGAAAAAGAAAAAGCCTTCAAATCTTCTTTCAGGATGAGAGATTAATCCAATTCCTGATGGGCCTAAATGAAGCATATGGTCCAGTCAAGAGCAACATCCTCATGGTAACCCCTCTATCCAACATCAATCAAGCCTATTCTCCATTTATCCAAGATGAAAACCAAAGAGAGATACACATTGGGGTGCATCCTGTAGAATCTGCATTCATGGCAGGACAACATCAAATTAACAATCACAAAACTACAGAAGGAAAGTTCAAAGGAAATTTTTCTAGAAAGAAAAACAGCCTACTTTGGAACTATTGCATGAAATCTAGTCATACTATTGAAAAATGCTACAGGATAGTGGGTTTTCCAGCAGATTTCTAATTCACTAAGTCCAAGAAATTTCATAGTCATGCACATGGAAATGCATCCATCACTGAATACAATGCAGGACAGTTAGTAAATGAGGGAGAGGGAGTTTTTTCAGAAAACACAATTACACAGGAGCAATGCAATCTTCTATTTCAATTGCTTCAACATGTGCAAATTGAGCAACAAGGCGATCATTCATCTAAGGCAGCAGTTGCTGCCAATTGTGTTGGTATAGCACTATTAGAACTTAATACCATATCATGTTTTTCTTTTGTTCACCCTAAATCTTGGATTATAAACTCAGGGGCTTCAGAATACTTTATATCTAATTTTTTTCATCTTATTCAACATCATTTCTCTTTCTATGCCAGTCTCCGTTAAGCTTCCCAATTCCCACAAGGTAAAAGTTAAACAAATTGGAAGTGTACATCTTCTGCTAGGAATAACCATCTCTAATGTTTTCTATATACTAGATTTTCAATTCAATATCTTATATGTTCATAAGCTTACCAAACACCTTAGTTGTATTATGTTATTTACTGCTTTTGGTACAATATTGCAGGGCCCTTCAATGAAGAGACCAGTGGTAGTTGGTAAAATCAAATATGGATTATATCTACTGCATCCAAAGCCTATTTCCTCTAGCTTCAAGTTTTAGAAAGAATTTGTTCCTTGGTCCTTTTCAGCTTTTAATAAGTCTAGTAGACAACATGTTTCTAAGTTAGTTTCTTGTTCAATGAGTTTGTTTTAAGATGTAAGCCTTTGGCACAAATGTGTGGGCCATATGCCTTTTTCAAATATGAAGAATTTATCTCAATTTCAATCTATTCCCATTCCTAATAATATTCATCCATGTGATATATGTTCTAAAGCTAGGAAAGGCAAACTAGGTCGCCTTTTCATTCCAATATTATTTCCCTCAATCTTAATCCAAAACCATCTCTTTAATTAGAGGAAACCCCTTGAGTCCAGTTTTTTTGCTCAAATTAGTGTTCCATTGAGCATTGAATTTAAGACTAGTTCTTATGCTAATTTTCCAGTGATGGCTTATTGTGATTGCACTTCTACATTATCAAGTTTAGCTTTTCCCCAAGTCCATTTCATTTTATTATTACATGTTTTAGAGCTGAAATATTTGTTAGTTAGATTTTATGTGTAATTCCTATTATATAAAAGAAATATTTCAAGGTACATCTTATCAGTCTTGTCAATGTAAAGTCGTTTTTCATGCTTCAGATATTCAACCATAGACGTGCGGTTGGTGCTAAGTTATCTTTATATATGATTTTAAACAATCCTCATTGATAAATGACTTTTGGGTTTGACATAGTGGGCATTTGGGCACAAGAATTGTAAAATTTCAAAAAAAAATTGAAAATTACTTTAAGTAAAAATGGTATTTATAAATTAGAGTTGTGTTTGGACATGAATACCATTTGGAGCTGCTTTCAAATTTTAGTGAGTAATTTGAAGAGAAATTTTTGAAAACAATTTTTTTGAAGCTTTTCAAATTTTTGAAATATTCTGAAATTCAACTTCAAGTGAAATTAAAAATATTTGATGGACAAACATTGATTCCGAAAAAAGTAAAAGTTTTTTCATGGCCAAACGGGCCCTTAGTGTCAAGATCCATTTTTTTTTATAGTGTAAGCACTTTCAAGATTAATTTTAGATAGTTGAAAATGTCATGCAGCTTGGACAAGCTGACAAATGGTCATAGCCAATTTTATGGCATTACAAGTATAATAATAGGGTAATAGCATTACAAATTAAGTTATTAGCATGATTTAAGAAGCAATTGGATTAACATAAGTTAAGACTCAGTAAAGATATTGTTCATCACGTTCTTGTTAAGACATATAACAACAGTATAAATTAAGAGTACATTTGGACATAAGAATGTTTTCACTTTTTTTTTGAAATCAGTGTAGCCATAAAAATTTTAATTTTTAGTTGAAGATGAATTTTTGAATTTTTCAAAAATTTAAAAAACTCCAAAAAGCTGTTTTTTAAAATTTTCACTTAAATCACTCACAAAATTCAAAAACAATCCAAAATTATATTTATGTCCAAACACAACTCTAATTTTCAAATATCATTTCACTTGACAAAAAACTTCACTTTTTTAAAAGTTTACAATTCTTATGTCCAAACGCCCAATAAGTATAGCAAAGCATACCTAGTCCTAACAGTGGCGGGTGTAGAGTAGTTGTACCGGGTTCAACTGAACGTAGTATAGCATAAATTTATGTTTAAAGATTCATTAAAACTACAAAAATTAATAGTTATATAAACTCATAACTTTTAACGTACAATGAGCTTAACGCTAAGAACCTTAAATATTGAACCCATAGAACTTATATTCTTGATCCGCCTCTGAATCCTAAGTTTATATTGTTAACTAGTGAGCTATGAGCTACACAAATCTAATAACATGCAGATCTGACAATCACCATAGCTATCTATGGCATAGGATCTGAGAGATGAAGAGAGGAAGCACATAGAAAGAATGAGCGTGTATTAGGAAAATGAATTGTGCTAGTTACATTTGCACTAACAGTACTTCTTATAAACAACTCTAATAAACTGAACTAATTGACCCCTCTAACTTTCCTATATTGCTAAATAACCCCTAACTCCTTGAGGCTACATTTCTCACTTCAATACTCCCCCTTAAGCTGGAGAGTGGAAAACATCTAACACTATCAGCTTGGACAATAAGAGTTGATGTTGAGCAGCTCACAAGCCTTTAGTCATTAAATCTTCCAACTACTGTTTGGTGGATATATACTTAGTGGTAATGAGCCTTGTCTTGATCCTTTCCCTTACAAAATGGCAATCAATTTCTATGTGCTTGGATCTCTCATGAAATATGGGATTGGCTGCTATTTGCAAAGCATCTTTGCTATCACAATGTAGATGTATAGGTTTGATCACATTGTTGCCTAATTCCTCCAGCAATCCAATCATCCATATTGCTTTTGCAACAGCTACTGCCATATTTCGATATTCTGCTTCTGCTGATTGTTTGCTGCTTCTTGGATTTTCAAGACAATAAGAAATCCTCTAGTTTAACTATATACTTATGGTCAACCTTCTAGTATTAGGGGAAGCTGCCCAATCTGAGTCGCAAAATACTGTCAGGTTATGTGTCTCACCCTTCTTTAGCAAAATACCCAATCCTGGATATCCCTTGATATATCTCACCACTCTCAAGGCTGCATCTATATGCAATTGCTTAGTATTCTACATTAATTGATTTAACACTTGCACATCAAAACTTATATTTGTTCTTGTGATGGTTAAGTAAAGCAATTTTCCTATCAATTTTTATAGCTTCCAGCATCCTCCAGTATTCTATCTCTTGTGCTTCCAACATAGTTGTCATGGTCCACAGTTGTCAACTTATGATTGAGTTCAACTGGAGTTATAACTGGCTTGCATCCACTCAAACCAGCCTCTGAGATGAGCTCCAAAGCATATTTCCCTTAGTTCATTACAATCCCTACTTGTGACCTTAATATCTCTATCACAAGAAAGTATCTAAGCTCCCCCAAATCCTTCACTTTGAAATTGTGGTGAAGAGTCTTCTTGACAACTTCAATCATACTGTGAGAATTCCAGTTATCAACAAATCATCAACATACACTAGGATGATCACAATGTTCTTCTCACTTTTTTTGGTGAAGAGTGAATGATCATATGAGCTCTGAGAGTACCCGGCTTGTAGTAGAGCATTTGTAAGGTTAATGTTCCACTGCCACGAGGCTTGTTTCAAACCATATAGGAATTTCAAGTATGCTCCCCCTATTTGTGAAATTCCAGAGGTTATTCCATGTAGACTTCTTTAGTGAGATCTGTCATGACCCAATTCCCAAACCCAGTCGTGATGGCACCTCTCATAAAGACAAGGCCAACCAACAGAACAACGACACCTCTTTTAACAGTTACTTAGCATGAATAAGTCTAAAACATAGATAATATAATCATGAGTGCGGAATGAACATGATTGTGACGACCCAAAGGGTCATCACTTATTTTCCTCATCTGTTCCGTGCTTCCGAGGCCTTGAAAACCTCATTTTCTATTGCCTCAACCTGCGTGCGCAGTCCGGGCGCATAGCCGGAAAGCTTTTATGTTAAAATATATGCATTCTGTGAAAAATTTGAGAAATTATGATATTAATATTGATATAGTTGACTTTGGTCAACATTTTTAGTAAACGGACCCAGACCCGAGATTGGACGGTCCCGGAAGGTCCGTAGAAAAATATGGGACTCGGGCATGTGCCCGGAGTCGAAATACGAGGTCCAGAACCCCGGTAAAAGAATTTTTCTGTTAAATTATTTT
>MU779947.1:7590-34958 GCA_026770625.1 Nicotiana glauca | reverse complement strand
ATTGTTGTGCCCTATTTATTAATTACACTGATAAACTGTATATTCAATTGTACTCCCCACAGCATGTTCCCTCCCTCTTATTTGTTTAGCTTCAGTATTTCTGTTGTTTTGGTGTATATATGTATATAGAACTGTACAGGTTGATTAGGTAGTCCTGTCTAGCCTTGTCACTACTTCGCCGGGGTTAGGCCAGGCACTTACCAGCACATGGGGTTGGTTGTGCTGATACTACACTCTGTGCATTTTTTTGTGCACAGATCCAGGAGCAGATTTCGGATAGCGGCAGTAGGATATTATTTCCAGGAGTTATCATCAGCCCGGGGACTCTTCGAGGTATCCTAGCTGGCGTTCGCAGGCCGAAGTCCCTTTCCTTTATTTCAGTTTTGTTTTCATTGTTCTGAAACAGACATGTATTTTTATTCATTCAGATTGGTTGTAGTATTCTATAGTAGTCCGTGAGCTAGTGACACCAGGTTTTAGGGTAGTGAAGTGTTTTGAAATTCCGCATTCTTATATTATCTTATTAAACCTAAAAGCCTTTCGCATTTATTAATTGTTGACAGTATATTTTATTGGTAATGTTGATAGAGAATGTATAATGTTTGGCTGGCCTAGCTCCGTTAGTAGGCGCCATCACGACGCCCGATGATGGGATAAATCCGGGTCATGACAGTGATAAAATAGGGAAACCATCCCGACTCAGCCCGAAATCGGGGTGTCACAAGTCACGAGCTACTACAGAGTTTAGTAAAATGCTACAAAGTCTGGAACTAGGAACAAAATCTGAAGATAATGTAAATACAGGAGATAAAGGAGAAAATAGGGCTGTGGACGTCGACAGCTACCTCGTCACTCCGGGTCCGCCTGGTCAGGAAGGAAATCAACGCTCAGGAACGAACTCTGCTATGCATGTATCTGCACACATGGTGCAGGGAGTAATGTGAGTACTCCAACCCAGTGAGTAATAAAAATAAATAACGACTGAGAGCATAAAAATCCCATGATGGCACAAATAACACTATCTCAAGCAGTAAAAGCAGTTAAGCAGTAAATCAGTAAAGTATCAAAATTCTCTTTTAAAAATAGTTAAAGACAGATATCCTCAACCAATAAGCTATAATCGGAAACCTACCCCTCGGACGCAATATCAAACTGTCAGTACAGTATCAGCCCCGCAGGCTCAGTATCAGTCACACAATATAACATCAGCCCCTCGGGCTCACTCTTAAATCACATGGGTACTCGCGCTCACTGTGGGGGTGCAGACTCCGAAGGGGCTCCTACAGCCCAAGCGCTATATCATCATAAGGCTTGAAAACCTGTACATACCAACATGAGGGCTGAAAGCCTTCTCACAATACACTCGAGGCCTGAAAGCCTCTCATATAACGCTCGAGACCTGAAAGCCTCCTCACATATCACTCAAGGCCTGAAAGCCTCCTCACACCACTCATCATATCCTCATACATGGCCCTCGGCCTCAATCAGTCTAAAAATAATCATAAGCCCCTCGGGCATGAGTGAAAATAATACTGCTCAACTCAAACAATAGTTCAAATATCAATTAAAACTCAAGGTTGAGTAAAAATATAGCTGAGTTCATGAAATAGTGTAATTCAAATGGACTGAGTTCAAATAATATTGCAAACAGTGAGGAAAACAGTGATGATAGCTCACAAGTAGTTCAAACAGTCGACAATAAGCCCTAAGTATGGAAACAAGCCTAAGTCATAGTCAAATATGCGATAAAATATCATCCGGACTGGACCGAGTCACAATCCCCAATAGTAAATGACCCCGCGCTCATCATTGAACGCGTGTCTCATCTCAACATAGCACCAAGTTGTGCAAATCCGGGGTTTCAAACCCTCAGGACATCATTTAAAATTATTACTCACCTCTAGCCGACCAAAAGTCTAGCTCGCTATGCCTTTTCCTCTTGAATCGACCTCCTCGTGCGTCGAATCTGATCAAAACCACAAGGAATACGTCATAATAGGCTAAGGGAATATAACCCAATCGAAAAGACTCGAAAAATATCAAAAATCACGAAATTGGTAAAACCCGAGCCCTGGGGCCACTTCTCGAAAAAATAAAAAATTTACATCACCGGATTCCTTATCTCGCCACGAGCATATACATATCAAATTTACCAAAATCCAAGCTCAAGTGCTCCCTCAAACCTCAAATTTTCATTCTCTTAAGTTCAAGCCCTAACCTCCATTTTTTACCTCTAATTCCTTGATTTTTCACCCTTAATTCATGTAATAACACATTAGATTTATGTTTTGGCTTAGAATTCCTTACCTCAATGAAGTCCCTTGATTCCCTCTCCAAAATCGCACAAAAACCTCCAAGTCCGAAGTGAAAATATTAGGTTCTTTCAAAAATTCGCGAAGATAGAATTTTAATACCTTTGAACAGGCCTTTTCGCTTCTGCGATAACCATACTGCTTCTGCGCACTCGCTTGTGCGGAAATTGTTCCACTTCTGTGGAACTACACTACTATGCCATGGACCGCTTTTGCGGTCACTAACCGCTTCTGCAGAAGCCGCTTATACGAGGAATCGCCCGCTTCTGCGAAAATCTCCAAAAGGACCAACTTCGCTTTTGCGACTCCCTATACGCTTCTGCAGTACTGCTTCTGCGGTCCATTTCCGCAGAAGCAGAAATACCAGATACCAGACCCTTCAGCAGTCCTTAAACTCCAAATTTCATCCCGTTAGCCATCCAAAATCACCCCGAGGCCCCCGGGACCTCAACCAAAAGTACCAACACATCCTAAAACATCATTCAAACTTGATCCAATCATCAAAACACCTCAACTAACACTAAAATCATCAAATTACATTGAATTCAAGCCTAAGTTCTTCAAAAACTTCCGAAACACGCATTCGATCAAAAATCCAACCAAATCACCTCTGAATAACCTGAAATTTTGCACACACATCCAAAATCACCTAACGAAGGTACTTCAACTCTCAGAATTCCATTATGACCCTCTGATCAAAATCTCATCCATCAACCGGAATTTGCCAAAATACCAACTTTGCCAATTCAAGCCTAATTCTACACCGGACCTCCAAAATCAATTCCGATCGCACTCCTAAGTCACAAATCATCCCCTGAAGCTAACCGAATCATCGAAAATCACATTCGAGCCCTCTAACTCAGTAGTAAATATCCGGTTGACTTTTCCAAAATAAGCCTTTCTTAAAGAGACTAAGTGTCTCATTTCCATCTAAAACTGATCCAATTCGACTCGATCACCTCGAATACCAAGAATGAAGCATAGAGAAACATAAGATGGGGGAAACATGGAGGTAACTCTCATGACGACGGGTCGGGCCGTCACAAGATCACCTTGTAGGAATGCATTGTTAACATTCATTTGAAACAAAGGCCAGCCCTTGGAAGCAGCAACACAAATAAATATTCTCATTGTAACCATTTTAGCCACAGGTGAGAAAGTTTCATGGTAATCCAATCTAGCTTGTTGTGTGTAACCTTTAGCCACCAATCTAGCTTGAACCTATCTACATCTCCATTTGCCTTGTATTTTATTTTGTAAACCCATTTGGAGCCTATGGCTTGCTTCCTATTAGGTAGATCAACAACCTCCCATATGATTGTATTCAAGTGCCAATATCTCCCCTTCCATTGCTTTTATCCACTATGAATCTTGTGCTGCTTCTTTGAAGGATCTAGGTTACACTAGGTTTGAAAAAGCTTCAGATAGGCTTGATATGTTGTAGTAAGATGATCATACTTGACATGATTTGAGATTGGAAACCTACAATTCCCAGATAGTTTTGTAGAAGTCACATAGTCTTTCATCCATATATGGGGAGTTGTTCTTCAGGGTTCTCTAGCAGCAGGTTGTGTAGGTAAGTCAGTTGCATCTGGTGCAGATACTGGCTCAAGTAGTGAAATCTCTTCTGAGACTTCATCTGATGGTGAACTCTGAGTGTCTGGTAAGTTCAGCTGCTCCAGAGTTGAGAGATTGTTTCAACTCCTCTAGATTCTACTTCATCAGATTCACCTGAATATGGATTAGTGTTATCTTGATTCATATGTAAAACAATGTCTTTTTGAGGAATAACTGGTATAGATGGTGAGTTAGGAATGTTTTCCTCAACTAAAATGGGATGTTGAAGGAACATATCATCTGCTTCAAGTCATGTATCCTTGAAATAGAATCTGCCTTCTTGAAACACTACATCCCTACTCACAAAAAAGGATTTTTGTTAAAGGTCATACAGACTATGTCCCTTTTGTGTCTCTGAATAGCAACGAACATTGCTTTCCTATCTCTTGGTGCAAACTTGTCACCCTTGGGCAAGGTTATGGCATGACATTGACAACCAAAATACACTTAGATGATCTATCTTAGTTTCCTTGCCATACAAAAATTCATATGGAGTTCTTCCTTTCAGGACTGTTGTAGGTAGTCTATTGATAACATAGAATGTAGTTTTGACAAAATCTCCCCAAAATCTTATAGGAACTCCACTTTAAAATTTCAAAGCTCTAACAACCTCCAAGACGTACCTATGCTTTCTTTCTACATTTTCATTTTGCTGTGGTGTATAGAGGCAACTAATTTGGTGAATAATGCCATAAGAAGCTGACAAACTAACACATTGTATATTGCAAAACTCTGTTCATTGTCAAATCTTAAGTACTTGATATTGGCACCAAAATGATTGTTTATTATCAACAGAAAGTTTTTCAAAACCACACACACTTCACACTTTGACTGTATTAGAATGCCCATGCGTATCTACTGTAATCATCTACTATTGTAATAAAATACTATTTTCTGTCATAAGTTGAAACTTTGTATGGTCCCAAACATCTAAATGAAGAAGTTGAAAGACAGCAACTGAATTTGAAACACTAGTTGGAAACTATAGCCTACATTGTTTTGCAAGAGGACATATATCACAATTTCCTATTTCTATTCTATTGGCCTTATTATTCAATGCTGACAAGTGCTGAAAAGACCTTATTTGAGAATGTCCCATTATGTAATGCCATAAGACTGTTTTTGCATTTTCCTTTATAATCGTTCCTGCTACCAATCCCTTGTTTTCTGTTTCCCTTGACTTTATTATATACAATCCTTCATGTTCTCTACCAATCCCCAATACCTTGTCACTGTAAAGCCCCAGCAATACACAGAAGTTAGGGAAAAAGGCAACTAAACAGATGAAGTCTTTGGTGAGCTTTGACACTGATAACAAATTAAACTTAAAATCTGGCACATGGAGAACATTCTTCACTTTCTATTTTCCTAGAATCTTTGCATTTTTTTGTATGTGTAATGTTTGAAGTTTTCCCTGTTGGTAATTGTACGCTTCTATAACTATCTATGATTTTAAGAGTATCTAGAAAATCCTTATTACATGTTATATGATGAGTAGCACCTATATCTACTATCAATCATGTTATGTGGCATTGGACATCAATGAAACAGTATCTCCCATGTTTGTGGAACATTCTGCACTTGGAGGTTTATTCAGCAACCCTATCAGTTGCTAGTACTGCTCCTGTGAGAGGTAATGTCCATGAAGTTGAGCCTCAGAATTGGTGGTATCTTCTTCATTTGCATTGTTAGCAAATGTTCTGCCTCCACCTGCAACTTGGTCTTTTTCTTGCTCTTAAAATCTGCTGGATATCCCACTATTTTATAGCAATTTTCTTTTAGGTGACCATTATAACCACAATGTTCACATATCATTCTAATTTTCTTAGGTTTGTTGTACTGTGACCTCCCTGCCATCATAGTCAGTGGATCTTTGTTCACATCACCTACCCCTAAAACCCTTTGACTTTCTGAGTCACTATAGCATTTACACTCTCTTCATTAACACATTACTTCTTACATTACTATAACTCTCATTTAGACCTATAAGAAATTGTAACAGATGCTGTTGTGATAAATGTTCAAGAGAAGGTCTAGATTCTTCACAATCACAGCCTGGTTTTGGTGCTAATATGTCTAATTCACTCCACAATTCATTCATTTTTGAGTAGTATGTGGTCACAGAATCCGTACCTTGTCTCATTGACGCAATCTCTGACCACAAATAATAGATCTTGGTTAGACTACATCTGTCAAACCTCTCTTTGAAGTCATTCCACACCTTCTTTGCACTCGATGCAAACATGATACTCAGAATTAACTCATTTGCAACTGTACTACCTATCCACGACAACACAAACACATTAAACTTTTCCCATTGCTCTCCTAACTCACCTCGATACATGCTTTTCGCACAACTTCCGTTTACAAATCCAAGCTTGCTCTTTCCCCTATGGGCTATCTTCATTATCTTGCTCCACAGTGCATAATTTTCTGGCCCTGTAAGCTTAATTGGCACTAGAACTGGTCCCAGAGTATCTAATGCTTAGAGAAACAGCGGGTGGTTGTGTTCCAGCTGCGTTACTTTGTTTCTTGCCATTGTTACAGATTTTGAATCATGTTGGTATCAATTTTCCAGTAGCTTTGTTAATTAGCCGGAATCTCGCCATGAATTATGCTGAAGAACACTCTGATTTCAGGAGCGCTGCTCAGATACCATGTTAACTAGTGAGCTTTGAGCTACACAGATCTTATAACATGCAAATCTAACAATCACCATAGCCATCTAGGGCATAGGATCTGAGAGATGAAGAGAGGAAACAGAGAGAAAGAATGAGCGTATATTAGGAAAATGAATTGTGTTAGTTATATTTGCACTAACAATACTTCTTATAACCAACTCTAACAAACTGAACTAATTGACCCCACTAACTTTCCTATATTGCTAAACAGACCCCTAACTCCTTGAGGCTACATTTCTCACTTCAATATAGATAAAAAAAAAGATTTGCATTAAGTTATTAAACATACGGAAAAGGTCCAATTTTATCCCTAAACTATGGAATATGGCTCACTTTTGTCCTCCGTTTATAAACTGGGCCAAAAATATCCTCGCCGTTAGTAAAGTGGGCAAAAAATATCCCTCAACTTAACACAATGGGCCAAAAATGTCCCTCAACTTAACAGCCCTCCACACAAGCCATTTTTATCCTACATGGCATCCACGTGGCTGTGACATGGCAGCCACATAAGCGGACAACCCTCTAAACCCGCTCCGACCCATTTCCAAACAATAAACTATTATAACATTACTGTTCAAAACTTCCAGTTTTGCAAAAAAAAATGCTGTAACATTACACAAAAAAATCACTATAAATAAACCACTGTCCAAACTGTCTAGTTTTTCAAAAAAAAAAATACAGTAACATTAATTGTCCAAAGCTGTCCAGTTTTGCAAATATTACACTGTCCAGCTGTGCAAAAAAAAAAAGTTAACAAAACACTGTCCAAAATGTCTAGTTTTTCAACAAAAAAACTGCAGTAATATTACACTGCCAAAAACTGTTGTAAACAAAACACTGTCCAAACTGTCCAGATTTTATAAAAAAAAATGGTAAGGAAGATCAATGAGCTCCCAAATTTGCAACTACATACAATAACCAAGATTCCTAGATTTGTGAGTTAAAATTGTTTGAAAATGGGTCGGAGCTGGTTTAGAGGGCTGACCGCTTATGTGGCTGTCATGTCACAGCCACGTGGATGCCATGTAGGATAAAAATGGCTTGTGTGGAGGGCTGTTAAGTTAAGGGATATTTTTGGCCCATTGTGTTAAGTTGAGGGATATTTTTTACCCACTTTACTAATGGCGAGGATATTTTTGGCCCAGTTTACAAACGGAGGACAAAAGTGAGACATATTCCATAGTTTAGGGATAAAATTGAACCTTTTCCGTTAAACATAACATATAAATGATGAATAATATATTAATATTGGAATGCATATTGCTGTCATGTGACCAATAGGTCATAGGTTCGAGCCAGCAGCGGAGCCACCTTATAGGAAGGGGTGTAAAATGACACCCCTACGCAGAAAAAAATACATTGTGTAGATAGGCAAAAAATATTATATGTATATGTACTATGTATTGGCTCCCCTTAATTTCCTGATATGTTTGCTTGTATATATTTTGACACCCCTTAACGAAAATTCTGGATCCGCCACTGGTTCGAGCCATGAAAATAATCTCTTATAGAAATGCAGGATAAAGTTGCATATAATAGACCTTTTTGATACCGTTCTTCTTCGAACCCCGAATATAGCGAGAGTTTAGTACATCGAGTTGCGTTTTTATGGAATGCCTGTTAATTTGAGAAACCAGAATTTCCTAGGCTAAACCTGACAGACGGAGCCCATGGAATTTGGGATATCATGTGTATATTTTCATCTATACCCGCTTTTTGTGCCATATTTTAACCTATGCCCGCTTTGTAAAAAAATTACAAGCGTACCCGCTTTTTCGCATAACTTCAGCACACGGGGCTGAAGTAGCAAAGACAATCACACAAAACTTCAGCATTTTAGTAGTCAGGCCTGAAGTTCAGCTCTAGAGCTGAAGTTTTTGTTTTGTAACTCGCGAACTTCAGCTCTAGAGCTGAAGTTTTATTTTATAAGCTTTTGTTTAGTAACCGGGAAACTTCAGCTCTAGAGCTGAAGTTTTTGTCTTTGTAACCGGAAAACTTCAGCTCTAGAGCTTAAGTTTGCCAGTTATAAAATAAAAACTTCAGCTCTAGAGCTGAAGTTCCTATGTTGTAACTAGGAAACTTCAGCTCTAGAGCTGAAGTATTTGTGTAGTAGCCCCAAAACTTTAGCTCTAGAGCTGAAGTTTTCAAGTTATAAAATAAAAACTTCAGCTCTAGTAGCCCCAAAACTTCAGCTCTAGAGCTTAAGTTTGCCAGTTATAAAATAAAAACTTCAGTAGCCCCAAAACTTCAGCTCTAGAGCTAAATTTTTCAAGTTATAAAATAAAAACTTCAGCTCTAGAGCTGAAGTTTTTGTTTAGTAGCTCCAAACATCAGCTCTAGAGCTGAAGTTTTCAAGTTATAAAATAAAAACTTCAGCTATAGAGCTGAAGTTTACCAGTTATAAAATAAAAACTTCAGCTCTAGAGCTGAAGTTTTTGTTTAGTAGCTCCAAAACTTCAGCTCTAGAGCTGAAGTTTTCCAGTTATAAAATAAAAACTTCAGCTCTAGAGCTGAAATTTTTGTTTAGTAACCCGGAAACTTCAGCTCTAGAGCTANAAGGGAAGCTGAAGTTTTTTAAAAAGTGGGTACGGATGCAAACAAAAAGGCAAAGCGGCTACAGGTTAAAGAGGGGCGCCCAAATAGGGCGCCCCGTGCAATTTTTACATTCTGGGGCCATTAAATAAAAGGGTTTCCCAAACATAGAAAAATAATAACAGTAGAGTAGCATATGTTGGGGAAATTATTACAAGTTAAATACAGAAACTGCAACTTTCGTAATTATTAATAACAAAACAAAGCGAGCTAGGGCTTCCTATTTAGTTGGGCTATACTGGTATGGGGGCTCCATATCTATTCATGGGCTCGGTTACGTTAACCTTTTTGCACTTCTCAACTGCCAAATTGATTTCTTTTCTGCCCATTGTTTTTGCTTTTTTTCCGTATATTTTTGGAAGAATTAACTTAAATAGTCGGCCACTCAAGCGTTTAAATTTAAAATAGCCAACGAATATATAATATATTTATAATTTATATATAATACATATAAATCGTATATAATCTATGTATATTTGCAAAAAAAAAATAGTAAATTTGATCGGTTATTTGTGTAAAAGATCTCTTCTTTTATCGGAAAAGATATTGATGCCTAATTTAAATTGTTTATTTTTTTAAGAATATAAAATTTGTCGATCAATATTTTCCTAATGAGCATAGGAGGTGGCAAACATGTGAAATATGAGAAGCACGTCGTGGTCTGCTAGTCCCGTTAAACCATCCAAAATAGTACCGTTAACCTCCAAAAGTATTTTTCTTTCTCTTGGTGGATGCATGCGATGGGTAGTGGATGTATGCAGTGGCGATATCAGAATTTTCACTAAAATGTTATACTTGACACACTTGAAAATATGCAAAATAAACATAATTTCCGACAAGAAATAAAACCATAGAATCTGAACAGTACCATGGGCTTGTGGGAGACCAAAAGCGCTTTTTTATCAAAAAAATTAAAGAAATTGAGATGTTTGACCAATACGCAAAAGTGCTTTTGAGTAGCAGGAGAAGCGATTTTTCTTCTTTTGGGAAGAAGTTACAAATTCTAGCTTCTTTCAAAAAGAAGAAACAGAAGCAAAAAATTAATTATTTCAAGACAAGATAACCTTACCATAAATTTATACTTTTTAAATTATCCCTCACTAATTTAGGCTTTTCTTTTTCTATTTAGTTTCTACCATTCCTTTCTTCTCTTTTTTTATTTTAGTGTCTTTCTCCTTCTGCTATCCTCTTTGGAAAAATCTTTCCACTATAAATAAAATTCTTTTTTTTATTCTATTGTTTATTCTTTTCTTAGTCTCTTATTCCTCTTTGAGGCTAATCACTAGATTCAAACACTCTCTTCACAAGATATGATTTTTTTTTATAGTATACTAATATTATATAATCTCTATAATTTTATTTCTATTTCTTTTTGGCGTGCATTTGTATATTATAGTTGAAAGAACTACTAGCTAGTTTCTTATTTCTGAAGAATAGATAGTGCTTTTATATATATATATATATATATATATATATATATATAATTAATTAATTAATTAATTAATTAATTAATTAATTAAATTGTTTTACAATAATTATTTGAATTCATTTCTCTTTTAAATAATACTAATTGTAAACTGAACATTAATATTATCCTTTTTTATAATTTGATAATCAAAAATACTTTTGGAAGGATTGACCAAACACAATTTGCTTATCAACTATTGCAAAAAATAATTCTCAAATGAATCGGTCAAACAAATAGTGGTCTCCAAAAAGTAGCTTTTTAAAAAGCACATTTGAACAAAAATAGTTCTCAAAATAAGCAGTTTTCGGCAGCTTGGCCAAACGGGCTCTCAAAAGTACTTTTTAACATCTTGATCAAACGTTAATCACTGCTCAAAAATATTTTTTAAACTGATTAGTCAAACACAACTGCATCTCAGCGAAAGTACTTTTTTAAAATACACTTTTCAATATATGATGATTAAGACTTTTGATACTCGTAATTTTAAACATGTCGTATCTTTTATATGGAAATAAAAGCTTCGTATTTAAAGAAAAATTAAGATATATTATTCTTTTGAAGTGGACTAATAAGGATATAGTGTCAAATAAAGTAGAACAGATGAAGTAATAATAATATGTAATAAGAAAAAGCGCAAAAGAATGAGTAACTGAAGAAGGTAGCACGATAAGGCTAAATTTTAAATATATTGTAAATTGAGACTAGGGGGGTTCATGGTTCGGTTTGGATCGGTTTTTCCCTAAAAAGAAACCAAATCAAGTAAGTCGGTTTTTTAAATATTTGTCACGACCCCAACCCCGGTCGTGATGGCGCCCAACACATTGCTAGGCAAGCCCGACCATTTCAACACCCTTAACCAGTTAACCACAGTTCATGATTTAATTTAACACAGACAATTTACTAAGTCTTAATAATGGAAATCCAAAATAAAGTCATAACATGCGAAATCTCAGACAGAAATACTACTGGCCAGCCCAAATGATCCGGTATCACAAGTCTGAGCCTCTAACATACGAGTGTCAACCTACTACATAATGTTCTGAAGAAATACAGAATAAAAATAAATAGGATAAATGGGAAGATCAGGACTGCGGACGTCATGCAGCTACCTTGATGCTCCGGGATGTGATGCTCAACAGAGAAAAGTCTCACTCAGCCTCAGTGGGTGCACCTGAATCTGCACACAAGGTACATGGAGTAAAGTGAGTACTTCCAACTCAGTGAGTAATATACATAAATAATGACTGAGAATAAGATTTCCTGAATAAGCATAAAGTAGTTCTATAAATACAGCAACTCGAACCCAGCAACATGAAATCAATAAATCAATGAAAATGCTTAAGAAAATACCATAACAGATAAATAAGTAGATGCCAATCAAATATGCAATGCAACACATAAACCGGTACTCTCCAGTACCCGATGCGGCGTGCAGCCCGCTCCATTTATTTATCTTCGACGGCGCTCACTGGGGGTGTGCAGACTCCGGAAGGGCCCCTTTACGGCCCAAGCGCAATAATAAGCCATCTCGTGGCATCAACTAGGCCCTTGGCCTCATATCAACATCAATACAGTACCGTTGCGGCGCGCAACCCGATCCATAATCAGTCCAAAATCATATAAGCCCCTCGGGCACAACAATATAGAAATATTCAACCCAAACTTCCTTTAAAAATATTAATTAAGTTTCAACTGAGAGAAAAGGCGGCTGAGTTTACAAAACAGTATTAAAAACCAGGACTGAGTTTATTAGTATGTAAAAATGGTAAGAAACCAGTAATAACAATCCCTGAAGGATTAAATCAACTGGCACGAAGCCCAAATATAACAAGCAGCTCAAATTATAATGATGATAAATGAATTTTAGTCAAATACGTAGTATATTCATCTATCGGAGCGGACCAAGTCACAATTCCCGACGGTGCTCTACCCCACGCTCGCTACCCGGCATGCAAATCACCTCGATATAGCACTACGATGTGCAAATACGGGGTTTCAAACCCTTAAAGCATCATTTACATCTATTACTCACCTCAAGCCAGCCAAAATTCTAGTTCGATATGCCCTTGCCTCTCAAATCGACCTCCTCGCGCGTTGAATTTGACCAAAACCACAACGAATACGCCACATTATGCTATAGGATCATTACCCAATCGAAAATAATCGAAAAACATAAAAAATCCCAAAATTGACAAAATTCGAGCCCTTGGCTCACTTCTCGAAACTCAGAAATTTTTACGGAAAAGTATTCTTCATCTTCTCCCGATTCCGTACATATAAATAACTCCAAAATCGGAGTCCGTTTGGCCTTTTAAATCTACCCCTAAAGGTCTCATAATGTCAGGCCCCATAATCCTATTTTTCTACTATTTTTGTATGAATTAAAGGCTGGGATTATAGTCTATAATCACCCGTAAATAAGTTTTAATAATCAAATCACTTACCTCTGTGATACCCACTGATTTTCTCTCTTAAAAATTGCCTCAGAAGCTTCTTCCCGTTCAAAAATTAGAAGAAAACTCGACCTGCTCATTTTTGAACGGGTTTAATGAGCAGGTATAATGAGTAGGTCGAGTTTTCTTCCAATTTTTGAACGGGAAGAAGCTTCTGAGGCAATTTTTCAGAGAGAAAATCAGTGGGTATCACAGAGGTAAGTGATTTGATTATTAAAACTCATTTACGGGTGATTATAGACCATAATCCCAGCCTTTAATTCATAAAAAAACAGTAGTAAAATAGAATTTTTGGGCCTGAGATTGTGAGACCTTTATGGGTCGATTTGAGGGGTCAAACGGACTCCGATTTGGAGTTCTTTATATGTACGGAATCAGGAGAAGATGAAGAATACTTTTTCATAAAAATTTATGAGTTTCAAGAAGTAGGTCCGGGTCTCGGGTTTTGTCAATTTCGGAATTTTTCATATTTTTCGATTATTTTCGATTGGGTAATGATCCTATAGCATAATGTGGCATATACGTTGTGGTTTTGGTAATATTCGATGCGCGAGGAGGTCGATTTGAGAGGCAATGGCATAGCGAGCTAGAATTTTGGTCGGCTTGAGGTGAGTAATAGATGTAAATGATGCTCTGAGGGTTTGAAACCCCGTATTTGCACATCGTAGTGCTATATCGAGGTGACTTTTACGCCGGGTAGTGAGCGTGGGGTAGAGCACCATCGGGAATTGTGACTTGGTCCATCCCGGTAGATGAATATACTGCGTATTTGACTGAAATTTATTTATTATCATTATAATTTGAGCTGCTTGTTATATTTGGGCTTCGTGCCAGTTGATTTTTTTTTTGATAAACTCCCGTTTTCATTCATCAAAATTTGTTCTGTACATAACAGGATCTGCCGACCAGCTCCTTAACTCTTCTTAGACTATACTTAACTTCTATATCTCAAAGATATCTCCCTATACACTATACTAGTAAGCTATATTGTAAGCTATAATGTTCTATACATATGCTACTAGCAAGAGTCTAACATAACAGAATTACACATAAGAAGTTATGGATATCTATCTAAATATTCCATATAGTCCTTCCAATTGCTGTGTATATGGCTCTTGATATGGATGTATGAGGTGATCTCTCTGCATATTTGCTCTGCTGAGGTGCATCCACTTTGGAATCTGATTGCATTCCTATCCCTCCATATACTATGCAGCAACATGCCAAAAGAAGCTGAAATGATATTGCCAATCCCTTTCTTCTTCCTTGCATGATAAGTCATCCATTGTAGCTCCTCCTCCCAAGGTTGAATCTGTCTTTGAATTCCCATCCAATTTAGCAATCTCTTCTAGATAGAACTTGTGTATGAGCATTCAAAGAAAAGATGTTCCAATAGCTCTTCTGCCTGACCACAAAAAACACACATTAAGTTTACTTGAATTCCTATTTTTTGCAATCGATCCACAGTTGGTAATCTTCTATGGATAGCCAGCCACATGTTAACTTGTGTCTTGGATATATGTGAGGGTGTAAGATCAAGCTTTTCCAGGATACCTTCTGTCCCTGAGGAGTTTGCATGTTATAAAGCTTCTTAATACTGAATTTACCACTTGTGCTTTGCAGAGATTCCAGTCTTTCATGCACATTTCCTTGTAGAGTTGGTATATTCAGTATGAACTTCCTTTGCTCAATAATCTTCCTTACAACCCAAGTTGCATTCTTAGGTATAGGCATAATGTCAATGTTCCTGTTTTTTATGTAGTAGGTATGGACCCATCTAATCCACAAACAATCTTTCTTCTTTGTGATTGCCCATAGATGCTTCATTATTGTAGCTTTGTTCCAGTTGCACAGATTTATCACATTCAACCCTCCCATTGTTTGTGGTAAACAAACTCTATCCCATGCTACCAAAGCTCTCATGGAAATGTCAGCCTGCCCAGTCCATAGGTAGGTTTTGCACACAGCCTCTATCATTTTGCTGATCTTTTTTGGTAGTAAAAACACCTGAGCCCAGTAAGACTGCATCCCAACTATTACCGACTTGATGAGTTGCAATCTTCCAGCATATGATAATAGTTTTGAAGTCCAACAACTGATTCTTGTAGTAATTTTTTCAACCAATGGCCAACACTGATGATTAGATAGCTTTTTGGGAGCTAAGGAAACCCCTAAATATTTGAAGGGTAAGTTGCCTTCAGTGTAGCCCAACTCCTGCAATATAAAACTTTTAATCCTTTCAGGTGTGCTTGCAATATATACTGAGCTTTTCTCCGGATTTGCTTGTAGTGATGCTTTTGAGAATTTCAAGAAAGCATCTTGCAGTAGTTTAACTGACTTTAAATCAGCTCTGCAGAACATCAACAAATCATCTGCAAAGCACACATGCATTACTCCTAGCTTTTTGCATCTTGGATGAAAGTGGAACTCTTTATTTGCTGCCAGAAGACTAAGCTCTCTTTTCAAGTACTCCATAGCTATCACAAATAAGTAGGGTGACATAGGATCACCTTGCCTTGTCCCGTTTTTGCCTTCAAATGGTTTTGTAAGACCTCCATTTAAGGTCAAAGAGTAAGATACAGCTGTTATACATTCCATAATCCAGCATACAAATTTGTGTGGAAACCCCAGCCCTATCAATATCCTTTTCAAATAGAACCATTACAATGTATCATAGGCTTTTCTCAGATCTATCTTGAGGATACATCTTGCAGATATGCCTTTCCTAGTATAGCAGTGAATAGGATGTTATCAGTGATATTCCTTTCTTCAATGAATGCTGATTAAGAGTCTCCTACTAAGTAGTTCATTACTGCTTTTAATCTCCCAGTTATAATCTTGGTGATTATCTTGTAGATAGTAGTGCAACATGCTATTGGCCTAAAGTCCTTTACCTGACTAGGATTAGGAACTTTAGGAATAAGAGTAATAGCAATATTGTTTATGGCCTTTGGTAGCTTTCCTGTCTCAAAGAAGTCCAAGACATCTACAATCACATCTGCTTTGATCACCTCCCATTGACTTGTGTAGAATTCAACTGGAAAACCATCTACTCCTGGGGCTTTATCAGTTGGCATGCTTTTAATAGCCTCCATTATCTCTTCCTCTGTGATTGGCTTAATCATCTCCAGTTGTTGTGACCTTGTTAAACAAAGTCCTTTTTTAATTACCTCAGTATCTGGGCATGGGTGTACTGGTGAGGACTCTCCCATTAGTGACTTAAAGAATCCCAAAAATTGCTCCTCCACCTGTTTAGGGTCTGTTATTTTGATACCTGCATCATTGTGAATAGAGACAATAACATTATTGTTAGTACGCATTTTCCATTGAGCATGGAAATACTTGATGTTGGCATCTCCATGTTGAATCCAAGTAGCTCTAGACTTCTGCATCATCACCTGCTCCTTAATATTACTCCATTTCTCCACTTCTAACAATACTTCATTTTCTTCTTCAATGCATTCCTTCCTTAGAGGTTGAATATACAGTTGATGCTGCACCAGTTCCAACTTCTGTTTTTCTTGACTCAATTTTTGCTGGTAAGTTGCCATATAGTTGTTCAGGTCTTTTAAAGCCACTTTCAGATTTCTAAGCTTATACGATGTCCTTGACTTTCCTGGGATACACTCATTTTGCACCCATACTTATTTCACTATCCTTTTGAAGTTAGGGTGGTGACGGATAGTATGGTACAATCTGAATGGCCTAGGATGTAGCTATTGTTGAATGATGCCAGTTCTGCAGTTCATCAAGATAGGGGAGTGATTAGATACCACAGGGTTTAGGAACTCTGCCTCAGTATGCCCATTGTTCACCATCCAATTGAAATTTCCAAATTCCCAATCTATTTTACTATACACCCTCACATTCTCATCCCTTTTATTGCACCAAGTATAATACCATCCTGTGCTTTTCAAGGGGGTAAGCTGCATTTTGTCTAAGAACTCTTTGAACCCTTGTATCTCTGCCTGGGTTATAGGAGCTCCTATGCTATCATCTGAGTTCAAGACATTGTTGAAGTCACCACTAATTAACCAGTCATCAGTGATATTGGATCCTATACCAATAAGCTTCCATAATTGCTGTCTAGAGTTCCATTCATTATAAGCATATACAACAGTGAATAACCATTTCTTCTACCTAGCACGGTCTTCCACTTCACAGTGAATATATTGTGCATCAAACTTCATAATCTGGATATGAATATGAGGCCTCAACATTAACCAAATTCTTCCATTATATGCACAGTCATAGTTGAACTGTACTTTCCAATCCTTTACTGTTTTTAGAGCTATTCTTTTTGCCTTATCTCTTTCACCCTTGTCTCAACTAGTCCCATTACCTCTACCTTATACTTCTTCAGAAAGAGCATCAACTCCTTCTGTTTAAAGGGCTTATTCAGCCCTCTAATATTCCAGGTGCTGAGAATCATTAAGGTGTAGGGTGGTTTTGTCCACCCTGCCCAGTGTCATTTGCATTACCAATTTGGTTCAGGACATCAAATCTATTTATGGTATTGATTTGGCTAGTAGAACATCTTGGTTCATCCCCTGTAGGCACTAGAGTTCTCTTATCATAATTTCTCTCACACATTATTACTGAGAGTGGTGGAAATTCATTGCTATCTAGCTGCCTGGCTTTCCTTTGTTCTTCTACTGCAATTTCCTCAGTCACATTTGCATTCTCATCTTCCCCAATTTTTGGTTCAGGCACCTCTTTTTCTACCCATTTAGTTTCCACTTTTCTTCTTCTTTTGCCTCTTCTCCTTTTTTTGTTATGTTATACAAATTCTCTAGCTTCTCCTTCTTCCTTGTTCTGTCTACATTCTTCTGTAGTATGCCCAACCTTTGCACAGTCCATACAAAACTTAGGCTTCCAGTCATATTCTATGCTTTGATGAATTACTCCTACTGGAGTACAAAGTAGAATATCATTTGGCAGAGAATGAGAGATGTCTCCCTCCATAAGGACTCTTGCATATGAAATTCTATCCATCACAGTAGTATATAGATCTGTGTACATTGGATTGCCTATACCACTTGCCATTTTGCTTAGGGCCTCAGCTGACCAAAATCCCACAGGAAGGTTTGGAAATCTTACCCAAATTGGAATGACATTCAAACAATCCGGATTAAAAACAAAATCAAGCAATCAATTCTTCAATATAAATGGCTTATTATGAAAAGTATAAGGTCCTGATTGCATGATTTTGTCTCTATCTTCAATTGAATCAAATCTAAATATGTAGTAACCCTCATCGTGGTACAGTATCTTTGGAGTATCAACAAAATCCCAAACATTCTCCACATAGTTCTCCATAGATTTAAAATATGGATTTTCACCCAATATGTACCCAATGAGTGCAGTAGACCAGTAATTCTGCTGTTCTTTGATGTCTTCCTCTTCAATTGTTACTACAATTGTATCCCCTATAGATCTGGTGGAATGTAGGTGAGAGTTTTCCCCATTTGAACACTACGATTCCTCCTGTATGGCTTCTCCTCGCTTCTGCCACCTAGTTCAACCGGTTCCTGTTCCATTGGTTCCTGTTCCATTGGTGCAGGTTCCTGAATCATGGTTGGAGCTTGTGCTGTACCGTTAGCTATGTCAGAAAATTAGAGCCGGCGTGGAACTTCTTCACCTGTTCTTCTCGCCGCTCGTTTCACAGCTAGATTTTGTTGGCCATTAGCTCCGTCCTCAGCTGGGTCTTCATTTATGGTTTGAAATCGATTTGGAAGGAAACTTCCAAAGGTTAGTGGCTTTGCATGCACTGGTACAGTAGTACTTGGTGTGACTAAGCTCGCCGATAGCGTTATGGCGGTGGTGGACGGAATTTTCATGATACCCGTGCACGTTAGAAAACTCTGCTTAACATGCACCGAGAGAGAACATTTCTTTCACCATCTTTTGTGTTTTACACTTCGTGCCAGTTGATTTAATCCTTCAGGGATTGTTATTACTCGTTTCTTACCATTTTTACATACTAAGTAACTCAGTCCTGGTTTTTAATATTGTTTTGTAAACTCAGCCACCTTTTCTCTCACTTGAAACTTAATAAATATTTCTAAAGGAAGTTTGGGCTGAATATTTCTATATTGTTGTGCCCGAGGGGCTTATGTGATTTTGGACTGATTATGGATTGGGCTGCGCGCCGCAGCAGTATTGTATTGATATTGATATGAGGCCAAGGGCCTGGTTGATGCCACGAGATAGCTTATTATTGCGCTTGGGCCGTAAAGGGGCCCTCCCAGAGTCTGCACACCCCCAGTGAGTGCCGTCGATGATAAATAAATGGAGCGGGCTACACGCCGCAACAGGTACTGGAGAGTACAGGTTTATGTGTTGCATTGCATATTTGATTGGCATCTACTTATTTATCTGTTATGGTATTTTCTTAAGCGTTTTCATTGATTTATTGATTTCATGTTGCTGGGTTCGAGTTGATGTATTTATAGAACTACTTTATGCTTATTCAGGACTTCTTATTCTCAGTCTTTATTTATGTATATTACTCACTGAGTTGGAAGTACTCACTTTACTCCCTGTACCTTGTGTGCAGATTCAGGTGTACCCACTGAGGCTGAGTGAGAATTTTCTCTGTTGAGCATCACATCCTGGCGCATCAAGGTAGTCCCATTTATCCTATTTATTTTTATTCCGCATTTCTTCAGAACATTATGTAGTAGGTGTATGTTAGAGGCTCAGACTTATGACACCGGATCATTTGGGCTGGCCAGTAGTATTTCTGTCTAAGATTTCGCATGTTATGACTTAATTTTGGATCCATTATTAAGACTTAGTAAATTGTCTGTGTTAAATTAAATCATGAACTGTGGTTAACTGGTTGAGGGTGTTGAAATGGTCGGGCTTGCCTAGCAATGTGTTGGGCGCCATCACGACTAGGGTTGAGGTCGTGACAAGTTGGTATCAGAGCCTAGGTTACTAGGTCTCGCGAGTCATGAGCTGGTTTAGTAGAGTCTCGCGGATCGGTGCGGAGACATCTGTACTTATCCTCGGGAGGATGCAGAACCTTTTAGGAAAACTTCACATTCTTGAGAATTCTTATCGTGCGTCCTTGATTCGGCTTGAAAAGAAACTCTTGAAATTCCTTCCACGTGTTTGCACGCGCGCATGAGCGCTCAGTATCAGATGTGCCTTGATGGCTTGTGATTCCCCGATCGAGGGGTGAGATGTAATCTCTGTGAGTTTATGTTGGGCCAGACTGGAGGACTTAAGGCCGGATCTTTTCCTATGGCTTGAGCACCGAGGTGCTGATTGTGTGAGCAAGTGTTTCGAACTTATATGTTCGGCATTGCCCCTATTAGTGGGAGTGATGGCTAGTTAGCTACGTGGTGAGTATGTTAGTGCTGCAAGGTTCATCTATGTGACTTGGAGGTGATGAGGAAGGCCTACTGGATGATAGAAGAACTATTAGGTGTTTGAATTCCATTGCGATTTGAGGTATAGCCCAAGTTATGCGCGTGAAGAATTTTTTCGTGTTTCCAGTTGAGAGTGAAGTAAAAATTTTATGTTGCAGTATGAGTTCAGAATCAGGAATACTAAGCGACTGCGTACAGTTTAGGATGGTGGAGGGTATACAGAAATGGTAATTGGAGGCAAAGCAGGTGAGTCATCTCCTGCGGAGTGTTCTAAAGTTGTATGATCCTTATGTTATCTATTAGAAGATCTCATTTACAAGTGAAGAAAATATGTTGACATCTAAATTGGATTGCTTAGAGAGTGGGCTTAAATGTTATGTGAGTGAAATGCGAGATTTGCAGAAGAGTTAAAAAACAAAAAAAAATTCTAGATGATTTGAGTTTCCACAAGCTTATGAAGGATTGAGTTTAATCTCACTATGGTATTAAGGCAGCAATGAAGTATGTGCGTTATGAGTTGTTGGGAGTGTTTTGATCTATGCCTTCAAGCCAAGTTGGGAAGTTTGCTATTGATTAGCTAATTGTACGGTTATGTACTATGTTGGTTTCGATTTGAAGCATGCTGGCGAATCAGTTTTGTTGCGGAAATTGACAAAGGTTATATGGTGCTTCGTAGATGTGTGAGAATCACAGGATGTCTTAAGTTGTTGTTAGTAAATAATGCTTGGTGCATGGAGCAGGAAGATGTTTGTTTGTATTGGGATGAGGTCATATCCTGCAGTGTCAGAGTGCTAATGAGGCGCGGGTGGTTATATTCGTTTGATCAGGTGAATTGCAGTTTGAATAAGAAGTAGATGACTCTCGAGAATGGTTTTAATATGTTCAAGATTCTACATGTAACAATCAGGTGTCTTAAGATTATGTATATGGTTAAAGACTGTGTTTTCATTGGAAAAGGTCAAGACTTGTGGTATTTTTATATTAATTTTGGGATTCTATATATCAGTATCTGGAAAGTAAAGGTAACGGATTTAGATTCACAGGAAGTTCTTCAGAGTAAAGTATTTTGGAATGTGGTGTT
The DNA here is from genome assembly GCA_026770625.1 of Nicotiana glauca. Classification (NCBI taxonomy): domain Eukaryota; kingdom Viridiplantae; phylum Streptophyta; class Magnoliopsida; order Solanales; family Solanaceae; genus Nicotiana; species Nicotiana glauca. The sequence continues at coordinate 13,375 of MU779947.1, read as the reverse complement.
TCTGGTAATATTTGAGAGATGATTCAGTGGCTTATGGGTCTTAGATAGTGTGGTCTTGTGCTTGGGTCTCGTGTAGTGAGCCTAGGTTGAGGAATCGTGGTGCTACAACAAGGGGGAATATCAAGTTGATGATGAATCAGAAGGGAAATTAGATAGATGGAATAGCTTGATAGTAGACCGAATCGATATGGTAAGGATATGATTAATTCTTCGTATGTGTTCGAGGTAATGAGACCTTACAAGTATTTTACAGCAATGCTCTTGGGTTTTGATGGCTTGCTTAGCTTTGTCAAGTTAGAAGGATTCCGTCTTGGCAGTTTAATTCATGCAAACGGAATTGAGAGAGTTCTTGTTGATTTCTACCGTGGTTGAAGAGGTGCATTTTCTACGAATATGAGAGACATGGAATATGTAATGATTTTCTTATAGATGGGATCAATGGAAGTTCTTGACTAGTTGAGTGCGTAGATGTCTGTGGCTCGGAAGGGAGATAAAATTTTTCCTGCTATCCTTGGATGGTATTGTATATGCGGTATATTGTGGAGGATCGAGATTTGCGTGTACGAGGTTTCAGTTCAGTTCTGAAAAGAGGTTCATAAAAATCTTAGGCAACGGGTAGCCTCAGATAATCAAGGAAATGGTGCTGCTAATTGGAAGCGATTTGACGAGAGTATATGTCTCAGAAAAAGGGTAATGTGATTAAATTGATGATACTTGGGTAGTATTTCGGCATTTTCTTGTTGGATCAACTGGTGGTATTCGGGTTTACTTGGTGGCACAGGAAATTTTAAAGTATCTATCGTGGAGTGATGGGGTATTTAAGGTGTGGTATGCGTTCGGACGGCAAAATTGGGATCAGGTATGATGATTCGTGTGCTATATGGAGTTGGAGACTGGGAGTTCTCATATAAAGGCTATGTCGCTGTTGTGGATCATGTGTATTCGGCAAAGTTTAGCGGCAATCGGTATTTGGAGGCTCGAGTGGACCTTTATTTGCTGGTATGTTAGATTTTGGATGTGATGTTGAAATTCAGACTGGTTGTCTTAGTGTTAGGTGATGCTGAACTATTGCGCTACGGGCTATGCCGGAAATGACACGGGTTGAGTGGCGAGGTGCATTGGATTATGTTCTTGCAGAATGGTTTATATTTCAAAGACAAAGCGGACGACTGGGAAGAATTGCTTTTCTTAATTGGGCCTTCATGATAGATGTCAGTGCAGAGATTTCTACCATTGGTTCTGTTTCGGTGTTAAGGGACTTTTCGGATGCGTTTCTTGTGGCCGAGCATGTCGCCGGGCGAGGTTGTGGATTTCGATATTGATTTGGTGCCGAACAGCGTATCGTACGGCTCCGGTAGGAGTTATAGTAGTGGAAGGAGCAGCTTCAGGCTTTCTTGGTAATGAGTTCGTTGATAGGCCGATGTGGATACATGTTTAACTTGAGTTGGCTTGATTGGCCCCGAATTGTATTATTAAGGGATATGTTGATTCGATCGTTATTGAGCTTGTTAGTGATCTGAGGAGAGCTATGAGTTGCTTTTTGGTGTTGTGAGACGTTATGATTTGTTGGTTATGGGCACATGTGGTGCGGTTCCATTGGGGATTCATAGTGAAAGTCGAGCGGGAAGAGTAAGTGGGTGTTGCTCGGTAAATGGAGTATTGGATATGACCTATCGTGTTGGGTGACCTATGTTATTTGTTTCATCGTGGGCGTAATGAATTGCTTTGGTTCCAGACATCAAATTATGCGTGGCTGTCGATTTTGAGCATAGTGACTTGAGGTGTTTCATGTGTAACAGTGTTTGGATAGGGTTGCACATTGTAGCGAGGCCACGTGGAGATATGACCTTTCGGGGTAGATTCAGGTGTTCTATCTCTATGATGTGAGATGGGGTCTCAGCCTTGTGTTGTGATGGTACTAATGAGCTTGAGGTACGGCTCTTTCGTTTGAGTCATTTTTCATGATTTGAGTATGTTCAGACCGTTTCTTATTGGTGCACGTATGATGCAAGTTGTGGCTTAGGCCTGTATTGAGGTGAAATGCGCACTTAATGGCGACCGCAGTGTTGTTTACTACTGGGGATTGTGACTTGGTCCATCCCGTTTGATATTTTACCGCGTATTTGACTAAGTTGATTTGTTTATCATCGTGATTTGGGCGTATTGCCATGTTTTGGGCTTAAAGCCAATTATTTGAATCCTTCAGGGATTGTTATCACTATTTCCTTACTATTTTGACACGTTATTTGAACTCAGTCCTAATGATTATACTGTTTTACAAACTCAGCCGCTTTAAATAAATTTTTGAGACTTTAATGATACTTCACTGATGTTTGGGTTGAGAACTATCATTTTATTGATGCCCGAGGGGCTTATGATATTTTTTGGACTGAGTGAGGCTTTCAGGCATTGAGCGTGAGGTGAGGAGGCTTTCAGGCCTCGAGTGCATTGTGAGGGGGTTTTCAGGCCTCGAGTGTGATGTGAGAGAGCTTTCAGGCCTTGTTTTATATGCCATGAGGTGGCTTGATATTGCGCTTGGGCCGTAAAGGGCACCTCTCGGATTCTTTATACCCCCAATGAGCGCGGGTACCCATGTGATGTGATACTAAGCTCGAGGGTGGCTGATATTAATCTGAGTGATGTGATACTGAGCCCGAGGGGCTGATACTATTTCTGAGCGATTGATACTGGGCCTGAGGGGCAGATTTTCTATTCACTACTTACTTGATATTTTACTTGATTTACTGGTTTTACTTTAAAAAGGAAATTTCACTTTTATCCTATTATGTTCTACTGTTTTACTACTTTTATTGCCTGACATAGGACTGCCTTGTACTGATATGTGCTTTCTCACTTTCAGTTATTATTTATTATTGTTACTCACTGGGTTGGAGTACTCACATTACTCTCCGCACCATATGTGCAGATACAGGCATTGTGGAGTCTACCCCTGAGCACTAATTCTTCCCAGATTAGGAGACTAGTTGGAGTGACGAGGTAGCTGTTGACGTCAGCAACCCTTATCTCTCCTATTTCATATCTTTGGATTTTTCCTTCGGACAGTTATATCAGACTTTACATTTTTGTAGACTTATTTTAAACTCTGTAGTAGCTCATGACTTGTGACACCCCTGTTTGGACCGTTTTGGGTTGGTATCGTATGTTGGTACTATTATTTCTGCGTTTTATCACTGTTTACACTTGTTCTGGAATTGCTAAAGGTTTAGAAATTGCTAAAAGAGGTAATTGCGTTGTTTTGGTTGGCCTTGTCTGCACGAGAGGCGCCATCACGGCCGAGGTTGGGAATTGTGTCGTGACAATATTAGAACCAAACCAAACCAATTAAGTCAGTTTTTCTCGATTCGGTTTATGTCGGTTTTTCGATTTTTTTGGTTATTTATCGATTTTTTCTTAAATATAAGACATACACTACCAAACACATATTCCAGCGATGTCATTTTCAATGTAACACTATCAAATCAACTGCCTTTTGAGAAATTTATTATTTACCAAAATATATTGATGATAATTGAATTAAATAGTGATGAATAATTGAAGGACTCAATTAAAAATATGTTATTTTTACCACGAAATAGATTCTTACACTAAACAAAATAAAACTACCAATCAAACTAGAATGTAAAGATAAAGAACTATATTAAAAGTGCAATCTATTAACATTTATCATAAAATTTTTGAAACTTTGTATAACAATATACACATATATAGGTGTAATAATAAATTTGAAATAGCTACTCCTATAGTTGGTTTGGTTCGGTTTTTTTCTGATTAAAACTTATCACTATATATGGTGATAAATGTTAGCATTATGTACTTCGAACTTCAGGTTATTAGGTTTGACTAAAAATATTAAACTTGCTAATGTCATGTTCTCTAATTAACTTTTTAAAAGACATAACTCAATAGCAAATTCCTTTTCCTTCCATTAGGATTTTTTTCGTTGAAATTCATAGTCACCAAATATAGATATATTATTGGCTTCTCTTACAGATAAGTATCTTTTAAGAGAAAATTTATTTGTCGTATTAATTTTACTTTAAAGTTAGAAGTTTATAATTAGAGTTTAGATGTTTAATATTTACCACTAAAATTATATTTAGAGTCCCAAAATAAAACAACAAAAGATAGAGTTTAAAACTTGCATTGTGAAATTTAAGTTTTAAAGCTCGTGGATCGATGTGTATAACTTTTTTATTGGCATCAACTTTTACAATAAGTTTTAGGTTAAATTTGCTCATTGTTCGGTCATATTTTATTTCTTCATATATACAAATATTCTAAATATTCATGTTTTCTTTACAAATCTTAAATTTAAACAAATTCAAGATCAGTCGCCATCGGATAGCTTTTATAATAATCCGACATCCTTGAATAGCTTTATAAAGATTATTCCTCTTCTTCATCTTTTTTTTAAAAATTATAGCTATTTGCATATAATAAGTGTCTATGAAATTGATAAAATACTCAATCGTTTGAAGTAGTTCTTTGAAAACAATGTCTTCTCATTCACATAGAAGATTTGTTATAAAAAAAAAAAAGTAGTTTAGTTTTTCAGGAAAATTTATGAAAAAAGTCTTTGAACAGTTTTTTGATGTCATTTTGTGTCGGATATATTTTGTATAATCGTTTCTGAAAAATGTTTAAAAATTCTTTTAGACTTGAAGGATATAATTATTTTAGATTTACAAAAGAATAGTAGTAATGTTTTCCTAAAATCTGATTTGGGGTTTGAACCAACTTTGATTTTTCAATACTTATCAGCTTTAAGTAGTTTTATTTGCTTGTCAAGGGTATTCATAATTGCAAAAACACGTGGCTATCGCAAATTCAATACTATACAAATTAATAATAATGTGTGAAACGAACAGTTAAAATTGAAACTGTGTTCAACATATATTGGTACATGTATGCGTTATTTTGTTAAAATGATTTCCACTCTTTTGTTGAGATATTGGCATCCTAATCTCTTTATTTAATTGTAACAATAAAGTCTAACCTTGAGCTACTTATCAAAAACTCGATAAATCTTGCTACAATAAAGTCTCTCCTTTCTTAATATTTTATCTAAAATTGATAATCTTGTAAAAATTAAACTTCTATTTTTTTTCATGTCATTTTAAGGCATAGTAAATCTGCTCCAGTGTTCTGATTAAGTAGGTTTACAAATTATGGATGGCCTAACTTCACAATAGTTTTTCTTTTTCTAAACATAAATTTCACCACTGGAAAAATAAATTAAGTTTGTTTAAGAAGTTGTGATAACACAGTTAAAATTGTAAATATAAAATCATTAGCTCCCTTGTTACATGAAAAGTCAAACTTTATAAAAACACCAAATAAAATAGTTTGATATATTCTTTTTGGTTTTAATTTAACCAATTCAAAAGGCTTTCACTTAGGTAATTATTTCAATTTGAAATAGAGGAAACAGAAAATGGATGGAATATAATTGAATTGAAGAACTGAATCTATTGTGTGAAAAGTGTGGATTGAGTTTGTTGTTTTTCATATTTGATCACGCCCAACTATGCGTTATAAAAAGGATAATGCGGTCGCTCCTGCAAATATAATCCGATTTACAAGTCCGGAGTCGAATCCCACAGAGAACTAAGGTTTAGCTACAACTGTTCACTATCACCAAGAAGACAAACTTGAACAATTCTTAATTTATAGATATTTAGATGCTTGTGTTTAACTAATAAATTAAACTACTAAATTAACAACTAAATATACTAAGGGTTAGAGACAAGATTAAGGAGGTCTA